>CAUYPK010106688.1:0-61356 GCA_963574355.1 Loris lydekkerianus
ATGTCTACATATAATAGCTAAGAAAATGCCATGAAGGCCACATTGAACAGTTTGATGAGAATATTTCAGATTGTATATGAAACCAGCACATTGTACCCCTTGATTGCACTAATGTTCACAGCTATGATTTAACAATAAAAAAAAAAAAGTAAAAAAATGAAAAAAAAAATAGAACTGCCTTAACTATTTGGGGTTTTTTTCTGGTTCCTTACAAAATGCAGAATCATTTTTTCCAAGGCTTGTTGGTATCTTAACAGGGATGGCATTGAATCTGTAGATTGCTTTGGGAAGTATAGACACTTTAACAATGTTGATTCTTCCCACCCATAAGCATGGTATGTTCTTTCATTTGTTAATCCTCTGCTATTTCCTTTCTTATGGTTTCATGATTTTCTTTATAGAGGTCCTTCACCTCCTTTGTTAGGTATATTCCTAGGTATTTCATTTTCTTTGAAGCTATGGTGAAGTGAGTTGCATCCTTAATTAGCCTTTCATCTTGGCTGTTATTGGAGTTTACAAAGGCTACTGACTTGTGGGCATTGATTTTGTATCCTGAGATATACTGTATTTTTTGATGACTTCCAGGAGTCTTGTGGTTGAGTCTTTAGGGTTCTCTAAGTATAAGATTGTATCGTCAGCAAAGAGGGAGAGTTTGACCTTTTCTGCTCCCATTTGGATGCCCTTTATTTCCTTGTCTTGCCTAATGGTTTTGGCTAGAACTTCCAGCAGTATGTTGAATAGTAATAGTGACAGAAGACAACCTTGTTTGGTTCCATTTCTAAGAGGAAAAGCTTTCAGTTTTACTGCATTCAGTAATATGTTAGCTGTGGGTTTGTCATAGATAGCTTCGACCAGTTTAAGCAATGTGCCACGTATGCCTATACTCTTTAGTGTTCTAATTAGAAAAGGATGCTGGATTTTATCGAATGCTTTTTCTGCATCTATTGAGAGGATCATATGGTCTTTGTTTTTGCTTCTGTTGACGTGGTGAATAACGTTTATGAACTTGCGTATGTTAGATGAAACCTACTTCATCATGATGTATGACTTTTTTGATGATAAGCTGTAATCTATTGGCTAGGATTTTGTTGAGAATTTTTGCATCTATATTTATTAGTGAAATTGGTCTGAAATTCTCCTTTTTAGTTGGGTCTTTTCCTGATTTTGGTATCAGGGTAATGTTTGCTTTATAGAACGTGTTGGGGGAGATTCTTTTCTCCTCAATTTCTTGGAATAATTTCTGCAGTACAGGAATAAGTTCTTTGAAGGTTTGATAGAATTCTGCTATGAAGCCATCCGGATCAAGGCATTTTTTGTTGGAAGATTTTTTTATTGTTTCTTTGATCTCAGTGCTTGAAATTGGTCTGTTCAGAAGTCCTATTTCTTCTTGGCTAAGTCTAGGGAGAGGGTGTGATTCCAAGCAGTGATCCATTTCTTTCACATTGTCAAATTTCTGGGCATAGAGTTTCTGGTATTATTCAGAGATGATCACTTGCATCTCTATGGCATCAGTTGTTATTTCCCCTTTATCATTTCTGATTGAGGTTACTAGAGATTTTACTTTTCTATTTCTAGGTAGTCTGGCCAAAAGTTTATTTATTTTATTTACTTTTTAAAAAAAACAACTCCTTGTTTCATTCATTTTCTGAATGATTCTTTTGTTTTTAATTTCATTGATCTCTGATTTAATTTTGGATATTTCTTTTCTTCTGCTGGGTTTAGGCTTAGATTATTCTTCTTTTTCTAGTTCCATAAGATGGCTTGTGAGTTTGTTGAGGTGCTCTCTTTCTGTTTTTTAGAATGTATTACATTTGAATGTATCCCTCTCTGTTCCCATCTCCTGATAAAGCGATAAATTTTCCTCTCAGAACTGCTTTTGCACTATCCCTCAGGTTTTGGTAGCTTGGGTGTTCATTGTTGTTATGCTCAAAGAAGTTAATAATTTCCTCTTTTATTTCTTCCTACACCCAACTGTCATTCAACAGAAGGTTGTTTAATTTCCATGCCTTTGTGTGGGGTTGAGTGTTTTTGTTGGAGTTGAGTTCCACCTTTAGTGCCTTGTGGTCTGAGAAGATACAAGGCAAAATTTCAATTCTTTGTATTCTGTTGAGGTTTGTTTTGTGTCGTAGGATATGATTAATTTTGGAGAATGTTCCATGGGGCGATGTGAAGAGTGTATATTCTTTATCTTTGGGATGGAGTGTTCTGTATGTGTCTATTGGATCCTTTTTCTTAATGAACCAATTATTTTGAAAGGTTATACATATAAGTAAAAGAAATCTGTTAATAATTTTCCTACTTTTTTGCCAATCAAGGAGATATATATATATAAATATGTAATGACACAAAAACAGGGAACAAGTAGTAAATAATGATTAAAATAGGGTTAACTTTTTTTGTGTGTGTGTGTCAGAGTGTCACTCTGTCTCAGGCCTAGCTCACAGCACCCTTGAACTCCTGGGCTCAAGCAATCCTTCTGCCTCACCTTCTGAGTAGCAGGAATATAAGCGCACACCACGTCTAGCTAATTTTTCCTATATTTAGTAGAGATGGAGTCTCTCTTTGCTCAGGCAGGTCTTGAACTCCTGAGCTCAGGGACTCCTCCTATTTTAGCCTCCCAGAGTGTTAGGAATACAGTCATGAGCCATGGCACCTGGCCAGTATTAACTTTTTACTTTATTATTATTATTTTTTTATAATAATTATTTTTTTAATAAATATTTAATAATATTTTATCTCTTTGTCACCTTCAGTAGAGTGCTGTTGCATCACAGCTCACAGCAACTTCCAGCTTTTGGACTTAGGAAATTCCCTTGCCTTAGCCTCCCGAGTAGCTGGGACTACAGGCACCCACCACAACACCCGGCTATTTTTTTGTTGCAGTTTGGCCGGGTCCAGGTTCAAACCCACCACCCTTGGTATATGGGGCCAGTGCCCTACTCACTGAGCCACAGGTGCCGCCCCAGTATTAACTCTAGAGAAACACTTGATATTTCATTTTACTAAGTGTATATGGGTTTTGGTAGTAAATGACTAACTTCCATTGATTTCATTAACTTCTATTGTTTTTAATATTAAAAGTAGCTTACAAAATCCTCATTACAGCAGCTTTCAGGGATCTTCGGGGAATCATGCTCCAGTTCTATTATTTTACCAAAAAGGAAACAAAGATAGTTCCTGGGAGGTTAGGTGACAGCAGTCGCACAGCTGCACCATGGTGCCGGGCTGCTGCAGCCCCACCTCAGAGTCCCTCTCTGTTCCCATCTCCTGATTGCCCCCTGCCTTTTGACATTTGCTTTCAGCAGGAAGTGTCCAGGTTAATAATAGAGGTCATTTATTGAACATCTGCTAGCTGCCAGGAGCTGTCACATTGTGCTGTCCTTCCTGCTCTCAGGTCATGGTCCATAGTTTAACTCACTCACTCAAGATTTCAGAGTAGTCACAGCACTGCTCTGAAGCTGAGCAAGGACAGAGTATGAGAAGGGTGACATTGGTCTCATCTCTTTTTAAAAAATGTTTTTAATTTTTTAAAATTTTTTGCTTTTGATTTCAGCTTGCTTGTTCATTCTTCTTCATTTGAAGTTTTTTTTTTGTTTTTTTTTTTCTTTTTTTTCTGTTCTTCCTTTGGTGATTCTCTTTCCCTTTGCCTCCCCAGTAGCTGGGATTACAGACGCCCTCCACAATGTGGGGCTATTTTTTGTTGTTGTTGGTAGAGACGGGGTTTCACTCTCGCTCAGTCCTGCTCATACTGGTCTTGAACCTCAGAGCTCAGGCAATCCACCTGCCTCGGCCTCCCACAGCACTGGGACTACAGGCGTGAGCCACCACGCCTGGCCTCTTCTTTGTTTTTTGAGACAGAGTCTTACTTTGTTGCCCTCAGTAGAGTGCTGTCACATCACAGCTCACAGCAACCTCCAACTCTTAGGCTTTAGCTATTCTCTTCCCTCAGCCTCCTGAGTAGCTGGGATTATAGGCACCCACCACAACGTGCAGCTATTTTTTGTTGAAGTTCTCATTGCTGTTTTAGCTGGCCAGGGCTGGGTTCAAACTTGTCACCCTTGATATATGGGGCCAGCGGCCTACCCACTGAGCCACAGGCACCACCCTGGTCTCTTCTTCCACTATTTTTCTGCCCCTTAGGCCACAAGTCACTCATAGGCACAGTAGCCTTATATTTTCTTTTTTTTTATTATTTACTTTTTTTTATTTATTTTATTTTTTTGCAGTTTTTGGCCTGGGCCTGGGTTTGAACCCATCACCTCTGGCATATGGGGCTGGTGCCCTACTCCTTGAGCCACAGGCGCCGCCCGCCTTATATTTTCTCCTTGGAATGTGAAAAAGACTGACCAGACTGGATGGCTAGGGGCTGGGCTTTATGGAGGGACTATCCTCAAAGCTGTATTCATGTCAATCCAGATCAAGACACTAATTAACAAACTCTGGTGCCAATCTATTCATTTATTGGTCAATATACTGCTCCTTTGACCAAAATGCTATGTCTGCTAACCAGCCCATTCCCTCCCAAAACCCAAAGTAGTTACAAGAAAGAAGTTGTTTGGTGAATACAAATTCAGATCAAATAAGTCTGGGTTTTCCTGGATGATTTGTGCAGCCTGTGCTAAGCTGAAGTCTCTCTTGTGGACAGGGCTGTGACACGAACTCCTATTCTCAGGCTTTGATTGTTATTTAATAGTTTCATTGAGCTACAATTCACGTACCATAAAGTTCACCCATTGAAAGTATACAGTTCTGTAGCTTTTATTGATATTCACAGAGTTGTGCATCTGTTACAATCAATTTGAAAATATTTTCATGTTTCAAAAAAGAAACGCTGCACTCCCTAGCCAGCATCACTTACTACCATCATCCCCCACCCCAGCCCTTGGCAAACAGTTACCTACATCTGTCCCTAGAGATCTGTTTGTTTTGGACATTCCGTGTAAACAGAGTCATACAATATGTGGTCCTCTGTGTCTGGTTCTGTCCCTCAGCATGATGTTTCCCTGGCTCATCCATGTTGTAGCGTGTCAATGCTTCAATCCTTATTGTGGCTGCATGACATGCCTTCGTATGGATATGCCATTTTTTTTAGCCATTCTTCTGTTGGTGGGCATTTGTGTTGTCTCTACTTTTTAGCTATTTAGAATAATGCTGCTATGAACATCTGTGTACAAGTTTTTGTGCGGTTTAGGCTTAACTGTTTGCAGAGCTCTAAATTACCATCGTTGTAGTTTGACTTCTCTCTGTACACACGTGGCATCTCAGTTCATTCCCAAACCATCTCTTCCAGTGGGGATGATTTCATCCATTAGGATTTCACCACCTGGACCCCTGGTGCTTCCTCAGAGTCCACAACTACTGCTTATCTTCATTCTATCTGGAGACCTGTGGTTCCCTGAAGAAACTCCATGAAGGACAGGTGTGAGCAGAGAGTTAAGAGTAGATTGAGCAGGCCAGGGGTGGTGGCTCACGCCTGCAATCCTAGCACTTTGGAGGGGCTGAGACAGGAGGATTGATTGAGCTCAGGAGTTGGAGATTAGTCTGAGCAAGAGTGAGACCCGTCTCTACTAAAAATACAAAAATGCACTGGGTGTTGTGGCAGGGGTGACTGTTGTCCCAGCTACTTGAGTGGCTGAGGCAAGATCACTTGAGCCTAAGAGTTTGAGGTTGCTGTGAGCAATGATGATACCATGGCACTCTACCCAGGGTGACAGAGTAGAAAAAAAGAAAAGAAAAAAGAGTAGATTGGGCACCTCGAAACTCTGGACAGACCCTGGTATGTGGGAACGGGTGACCTGATCAGCCTTCTCTGGGGCCTTACTGCCCCAGAAGTTAAAAGGGAACCACTAGCTAGATGTTGCTAGTCTTGTGACTTTGAACCTGACTGGGCACCGGCATGTCATAGCAGAGGATCCTTCAGTACACACAACCCGAGGTGGGATCCTTCAGTACACACAACCCGAGGTGGGCTTCTGACCTCCCCTAGAGGAGGAGCTGATTCTCCAGCCTCCATGCTTCTCTGTGCCTCACACCTTAGCCGTAGCCCTGGCTCAGTGACACCAGTTTATCTCCCTTCATACATACTGGGTACAAAGCAGACCAGTGTGCATAGGTTAAAGGAAGGAACATACTGTTCTGGGCTTAGCTCCTGTAAACGGTGTTCATGCAGATGATCACGCCTGTGTAAGGAACAGAGAAGGGGGCACTGTTAACACTGACTGGGGAAGTCAGAGAAGGCCCCAGGGGCAAATGCTGGAGAAGAATCTTAAAGGATCTTCCAGTATAAGTTTGGCACTTAGGGAAGAAATGAAAAGACCTTCCAGTCAGGAAACAGCCTTTGTAAAATCACAGGGAAGTGAAAGAGCATGGCATTTTTGGCTGAGACAGGGAGCTTGGTGTGGGTGGAGTACAGGTGTGTGACAGGGAGTGTGAGGTGAGGGTGGAAGGGCGGGCCAGTCGTGAAAGTCTCAAAAGTCTCTGTGTGCCATCAGGAGGTTTTGTTCTGAAGCCTCCTAAGGCTTCAGATATCAGAGTGAGGACAACAACAGTTTCGGAGGCCTTGTGAGGACTCAGGAGGGGAGAAGTGAGTGCAGTTAGGAGGCTGCAGGCCTGGCAATGGCAGGGCCGAGGGGTGGAGGATGCTCAGGCTGGCCTCACCTCCTGACCCATACTCCTGCAAACCCTCCCCACTTCTACATGGTTAACCGCTGTGTGTGTTTGGGGGAGTCAGTTTACCTCTCTGAGCTTTAATATCTTCACCTTTAAGATAAGGGGGGTTTAGGGCGGCGCCTGTGGCTCAAAGGGGTAGGGCACTAGCCCCATATGCTGGAGGTGGTGGGTTCAAACCCAGCCCCAGCCAAAAACTACAAAAAAAAAAAAAAAAAGATAAGGGGAGTTTAATAGATAATTTCTCTACTACTTTGAACTAGAAGTTTCAAAACCATCATTAGCCATAGATATACTCTGGTGCTTGGAGTGACCAATGCCCTTCCCTAGGCCTTTGTCTCTGCTGGACAATGGAGACAGTGGGCAGAGTTGTGCCAACATACTGAAGCTCCATGTCCCTGCTACAAAGTCTCCAGTGCAAGCCTGGAGAGAAAGAAGATGCCCATTGGTCCCTCAGAGACCCCCACCTACAGCACAGGGTGGGGGAAGCATGGTGTGGGAGCTCAATGCTAGGGAAGGGCCTAGACCCCAGGGGTGGTAGAGTTCTCCACCTCCACTCCCACCTGCCTGCCAGTCCTGCAGCATCTCAGGCTTCTGCTGCCTGAGGCTCGAAAGCTGCCCTCCAGGTGTGTGTGCGGTATCTGAGCCCTGAGAGCCTCCCCGGGAGGGGCAGAAAGGAGGCCTTTGGAGGAAACAAGTGGGTCTTGTGAACTGGACTTGAGGAATTTCCCCAGAAGTAGCACAATGTCCCCATTATTTCCCTTCTTGAAGCCTAAACTCGCCACCCACCCTCCCAGCCCACATTCCCTCTCCCACCCACCCAGCCCCCCACTCATATTGCTGTGAGCAGTGGCTGCTTCCCAAGGCCCCACATTCCTAGCATTGACCAGGCCAGTGTCCCTGGGAAGGGCCAATTGCTGAAGGGCCAGGGAGTGACAGGCTCTCTCCTGTCTTTTCTGGGTCCGGCTGTGGGGCAGTGTTTCTCCTGAGGCCATGCTCTGCCCACCAGCTTGTTCCCTTCTGCAGATCTCTTGCCGAAGACCTTGTGCCACTTCTTCCATCTGGGTGTCCAGTCTGGGCATCCACATCTGCCCACTGTTCCTCAGGGCAGCTCAGATTTTGTTATCTGATGGGCTGCAGTGGGGAGGGCAGGCAGGGCCTGTTTGTGTTCAGTAATTGAGGCCTCACCTCCCATAGCCTGGAGATTAAGCCTGGAGGGGGTTATTGAGGGGGATGGGAAGCCTGAAATCCCTGTTTTCTCTTTTCAAAAACATTCTGTCCTTCCACCCACTCAGAGTACAGGGTCATGCCTTAGCCCTTTCTTGGAAAGGGAGTCATCTGCTCCTACCTGTCTAGCTTTGCCCCAAAGCTATCCTAGGAGAAGCCTAGTCAGAGGCTTTGAGAGAGTGTAGGGGCAGCCAATGGGGCCCAGATGCCTCCAGACACATTTCCCAGCTGCTTCCACTCAGGGGAGCCAGAATCTGGGAAACCTGGTAGGGAAATAAGACTTTAGGCAGATAGCTGGGGGCTTGCCTCTTATTAGGGAGGGGAGGAGGGAGTAAGACCTCCTGTGTCTCCTGTTTCCAGTCCCCCCTTGTCATCTCAGCCATTCCATCTAGTCCATTCTGTCTTGGCCTGGGCAATGCAAATCAGTCCCTTCCTGCATGTGAGGAACAGGGAGCGTGTGCGTGCATGCACCCACAATGGCTGGAAGAACAGACCCCGTCCTCAAGGCCAGGCCACAGGGGTGACCACCAGTGCCACAGGTGCCCTGCACCATGAGAAGAGCACTGTATTTTCTTGCCCTCCCATCCTCCCTGAGCTGAGCAGTCAGGAGCACATGTGGGGAGCTCGCACTCACCGCTCACTTCTCTGCCCCACACAGTTCCGGGGCCGTGCCAACCTGCACGTGTTTGAAGACTGGTGTGGCAGCTCCATCCAGCAGCTCAGGAGGAACCTGCACTTCCCATTGTACCCCCACGTGAGTGCCTGCACCCACCACTTCTGGCTCTCACCTCCCCCTGCCTCTGTCTCCTGTGTCTTTCCTTCTTTTCTAGTCCATATTCTTTCCTTTATCTCCTGGGCTATCTCTTCCTCTACCCGTATCTCCCTTGTTCCCCCTACCCGGGATTCTGTTAAGGGTTTCTTCATCTGCATCATTTTAGTTTTAGATTCTCATCATCGTGATACACAATATAATTTACCCAGGGCCACCATGTACAGTTGTGCTGGCTGTGCACCGTACAAGGTCACCAAGACTGAGGCAAGTGGGAGCTGCAGCTGAACCTGCACTCCCCTCACTAAGCAATAGCCCTGGTCCCTTCTGTCTCAGTCCCCTTCTGGTCCTCCCACCAGTCCTGAGTGGATCATTTTCCTCTTCTGAGTAACAGTTTCTTTTCCCTTTCTTGGCATAGATCCACACTACCCTGAGGAAGCTGGCTGTGTCCCCCAAATGGACCAACTATGGCCTCCGCATCTTTGGCTACCTACACCCCTTCACCGATGGTGAGGCCAGGCCCAAAGCCCCATCCTTCCTCCTGCTCCAGAATTCTTCAGGGGACCCAGAGAACAAAAGCCCTTAGTTGAGAAATGGGCCTGAACTGGGCTGCCTGGACCCTGTTCACCCTTAAGGAGAGAGGGGAACCCGAGTCATGGTGCAGTCTCATCCAGTTTGCCCAGGCTGCCATTGCTCTCCCTGATGTGCAGTCTGGAACTAGCTTATCTGTCTGTGGAAATCTTCTCCATCCTTGTGCTATCTCACAGGATGTAGAAAGCCCCACTTTCCTTAGCCACAGCACTAAACCCCTGCAGGGAATGTCATCACTAAGACATGGCCAAAGGCTGCAGCCCTGCCTGCTCTCATCTGGAAACCCTTCCTCCACTGCCCAGGGAAAATCCAGTTTGCCATTGCTGCAGATGACAATGCTGAATTCTGGCTGAGCCACGATGACCAGGTCTCAGGCCTTCAGCTGCTGGCCAGTGTGGGCAAGGTAGGGTCAGCTCAGCCCTGGAGCACTCTCATCCCTTCCAGGAGCCTGGCCATGGAAGAGGCAGGCAAGTCCGTCAGGAGACTTTCATTACTGTTAGCGTCTCTGGTGTGACACCCAGGAAAGACACTCTGCAGAGATGAAAAAGAAGCATCTTCCTCACCCTACCCCATACTACAGATGGGTAACAGAGCGTCCTTCCCCTCATCCCTGCCCCATGCTACAGAGGGGTAGCCAAGGCATATTTCCCCTATCCCTACCTCCTGCTACAGAGGTAACGGAAGCATCATTTCCCTCATCCCTGCTTCGGGCTACAGTAGGGTGACCAAGGCATCTTTCTCCTTGCTCCTACGCAGGGAGGGAGAAGTCAGAGTTGAGGGCGGAATAGATGCCAGAGGGTCCTGTCTGGGTTGGAACCCAGCTATAGCATCTTTTGGGTCCTGCCCTCCTCACGAGGGTGCTATGGCCTCACATAGAGGACTGGCTGATTGCTTGGGACCTCTAGCAAGGGCGGAGTCACTCCCTAACTCTTTTCTGTTCTCTCACTGTTCTCATCCTCCCCCAACGTTTCTCCTTTCTTCTCATTCCTTCCTCCCCACTCTCCACCTCCCATCCTTCTTCCTGCTTTCTCTTTTTCTCCTTCCTTCTCTTGTTTCCCTCCCAACACCTCTAGACTGGAAAGGAGTGGACAGCCCCTGGAGAGTTTGGGAAATTTCGGAGTCAAATCTCCAGGCCAGTGAGGTGAGTAGGGAGGGTCACAGCAGACACGCTCCTGAGCACGTCGGTGCTGAGGCCAGGCAGGGAGGTTCAGCATGCCCGGGCCCCCACGTGTTCTGGGTCAGCAGAGTCTTTGGCTTAGAGACCCATCCATATGACCCACCTTCCTCATTTTACAGATGAAGAAACAGTACCAGTAGGTCAGGCTGTGTTACTTACTGAAGGTCACACAGCTATTTGTTTAGCGACACTCAGGGTTGGAAATCAGGTGTCCCTTCTGCCGTTCCTTGCCCTTCCCGTTCCTCCACACATATAACATCCTGGCCACCGGCTGCTGGCTGCTCTGTCCCAGCTGCAGGGAGTTCCTAGGCCTTAATGACCTTGCAGGGACCCCTTGGTAGGCTGGGGGATAGGAGGTCTTGGTCTTTCCCAGCCTGTTGCTCTGGAGAAGGGAACTTAACCCTGCCCAGAGCGCCACCTGGTGGCCAGCACGCACAGGCGGACATTGGATTGATGGTGATACTGGGGTAGGGAAGGGTCTGTGGAGGGTGTGAGGGAGAGGGTAAAGAGAGGTGGGTTAGAGGGTACAAACTTATTGTTAGATAGGAGGAGGAAGTTGTAAGGCTCCATAGCAGAGTAGGTCACTGCAGTTAACAATGTATGGTATACTTCAAAATATCTAGAAGTGGGCCAGGCACAGTGGCTCACACCTGTAATCCTAGCACTTTAGGAGGCTGCTGTGGGAGGATTGTTTGAGGCCAGGAGTTTGAGACCAGCCTGGACAATATATCAAGACCCCCCTCATCTCTACCAAAAATATAAAAAATTAACTGGGCATGGTGGTATACACCTATAGTTAGTTATGGTTACTCAGGAGACTGAGGCAAAAGGATCACTTGAGCCCAGGGGTTCATGGCTACAGTGAGCTAGCTGTGATCGTGCCACTGAACTCTAGCCTAGGTGGCAGCGTGAAACCCTGTCTCTTAAAAAAATAAATAAATAAATAAAGGAAATATAGACTTGAAATGTTTCCAACACATAGAAATGATCAATTCTTTGGTGGGCAGCTCTAATACTAGCTATTTGGGAGGCTAGAGCAAGAGGCTTGCTGGAGTTCAAGAGTTTGAGATTACTGTGAGCTAACCTGCCACCATGGCACTCTACCCAGAGCTACAGAGTGAGACCCTTGTCTCTAAAAATTTAAAATTAAAAAAAAATTAGTTCTCAAGGTGATGGATATCTTATAGACCCTGACTTGATTATTACACGACACATTCTATACACGTAAGAAGATATAACTTGTACCTATATATGTACAAATATTATGTTTCAGTAAGTGACTAAAGACATTTTTAATTTTTTTGTTGTTGTTAAAAGAGGACGATCTTGCTTGCAGAGTGCTTGCTGGGTGTCAGCCTCTGCGGTGAGCACTTTATGTGTGTTATAGTTCAGCATAACAGCTAATGACATGGACTCTGAGGCAAGACTGCCTGCGTCCAATTCCTAGTGGCATCATTTTTTGTCCAGTATTTCTGTTCCCTGAGTGCTCTCTACAAAGAAGGATTTTGCGAGTTAGTATATATAAGGCCCTCAGTACAGTGCCTGGTGCGTGCTAACTAACAGGGCTGACTGTTAGGGCCCTTTCATTAGGTTCTTCAATTATTCTGTGAAGTAAATACTATTATTACGTCTATCTGACAGAAGACAAACCAGGGGTTCTCAAACTATGGCCCGCGAGCCACATGAGGCGGTGTGATGATATTTGTTCCCATTTTGTTTTTTTACTTCAAAATAAGATAGGTGCAGTATGCATAGGAATTTGTTCATAGTGGTTTTTTTTAAACTATAGTCCGGCCCTCCAACCGTCTGAGGGACAGTGAACTGGCCTCCTGTTTAAAAAGTTTGAGGACCCCTGGAATTTTCAGAGCAAGGAAGAAGGGAGGAGGGAAGTCTTGGTGGTGAGGGGGGGACAGAGTGGTGACCTGAGGAGACAATCCTCACATCTCCGTCTTCTCCCCTGCCAGCCTGTCAGCGTCCAACAGGTATTACTTTGAGGTGCTGCACAAGCAGAATGAGGAGGGCACAGATCACGTGGAAGTTGCGGTGAGTGCGCTGCTGCTCCTGCCTCCCAGCTCCATTCCTGGCACTTCTCTCCCCTTGCTCCTTGTACCCTGTTTAAAATCCAGCTATCCCCAACCTTCCACATCCACCCTTTTTCCTCTTCCAGTGGCGACAGAATGACCCCGGAGCCAAGTTCACCATCATTGACTCCCCCTCACTGTCCCTTTTCACAAGTGAGTAGGCTCTGCCCTGTGCCTAGAGAGGGGTGTTGGCCAGAGGTGAAGTGGGAGGGGGTGGAGCCAAGGTGCTGGGGATCTGGGTAGGTAGGGGTCCACAGCAGGGAGCAGAGCCTGCTGGGCCTTGGGGTCAGGGCCCTAAACTCTCCAGGGTCAGTAACCCCTCAGTAACCTGCTAGAAGCTCTTTGATTCCTTGCCTCTAAAAGATGCCCTGTCCACCCATCCACACACAACATTCTGTATACAATTGCAGGGGAAGCCACAGACCAGGAAGCTCACTGTAAATTAAAAACCTCTGGGCCAGGTGCAGTGGCTCACTCCTGTAATCCTAGCATACTGGGAGGGCGAGGCAGGTAGATTGCCTGAGCTCACAAGTTTGAAACCAGCCTGAGCAAAAGCAAGACCCCATCTCTAAAAAATAGCCAGGCATTGTGGCAGGCGCCTGTAGTCCCAGTTACTCAGGAGGCTGAGGCAAGAGAATCACTTGTGCCCACAAGTTTGAGCTTGCTGTGAGCTGTGATGGCACAGCACTCTACCAAGGGCAACAAGGTGAGACTCTGACTCAAAAATAAAATAAAAATCTCCAGGTGAGCCCCAAGTCCAGTCCCCTATTTTACAGATGAGGCGACTGTGATTTTTGTAAAGCCAGAGCCAGGGGAAAGGAGCTTTTCACCTGCCTGGGATTTGTAGTGAATGAACTCTTCAGGTGCACTCCGTACTGCCTGTCATTTCCTCAACACTGGAAAACACACTGGCCTGGAGGCCACAGGTGGGGGAGGGGCTGAAGAGGCAGGGACGGTGTGTATTAGGAGGGCACAGGGTGACTGGCAGTGTGGACCAGTAACTGTGAGGGAGGAAGTTGCTGGTGACCAAGGCAAGAGCACACAGGTGAGGGCAGAAAGTGAGCCACTGGCTGCATGTAGAGGAAGGAAGGGGAGCTGGAACCCTTAGATTCAGTGTGAACCAAGAAAGGGGCCGGTAGCGAATTCGGTAAGAAGTGAGTAAGCTGGAGGTGGTCATAGCAGCTCATGCCTGTAATCCTAACATGTGGGAGGCTGAGGCAGGAGGATCGCTGGAGCCCAGGAGTTCAAGTCTAGGTAACACCCCCCCCACCCCACCCCTATTCCTCAATTTAAAAAAAAGAGAGAGAGAGAAAGAAACAAGCTGGGCCAGAGGTACCCAGCCTGGGGTATAGAAGGAAGAATGCTGGCGGGGCCTGAAGACCCCTGAACCCTGAAGGCAGAGAGCAAAGACAAGCATTCTGCACCCCAGGGCGGCTTGGTTGAGCGGGAAGAGGGAGGTGTGAGTAGATGCAGAGACAAAAGCACCAACGGGCGAACCCTGCTCCTGGTGGTTATGGCTGATTTGCTCATTGAGAGGTGGTACTCCCTGGGTTCAAACATGGTTTCTTGCTTCTGTGTTGTGCTTCTGGCCAAATGACTTCGCTTCTCTGTGCCGCAGTTCCCCTCTGTACAGTAGGAAGACTAGTAGTACCTAAGTCATATGGTGGTTTGGGGGATTAAATGGGTCAATATTTGTAAGAGCAGTAGTGTCTGGCTTATTAAAGCATAATGATACATTTCTATTAGATAGCATTAAAACATTTTGAGGAAGAGGTACTTTTTTCCAATTTACACAAAGTTGTGATGTGGGTTAGCCACAGGGCTAGAGGAGGGGATCAGAGGGAAGGGGATAGTTGGGACCACAGCTGGGAGGCAGGGGAAAGGGGCCTCCCTACACACAACCCTACACACAACCCTACACTCTGCTGCTGGGGCACAGGCCCTATTGGTGTCTCTTCCCTGCCCCTCAATGGCAGCAGGCTGGGCACACTCCAGGATGCCCCACAGTTTCCTCTGTTCTATCCCCACCACCTTCCTACTTAGATGAGACAGTCCTAAGGATGGATGAGGTGGGCCACATCCCACAGACAGCAGCCAGCCATGTGGGCTCCTCAGACTCTCTCCCCCAGGATGAGCAGCCACCTGCTGACATGCTGCGGCCTGACCCTCGGGATACGCTCTATCGAGGTAAGGCCTTGACGTCAGTCTGGGGACAGTGCACTGCAGGTCCATCAGTGCTGGTGGAGGAGACTCAGGAGATGTGTCAGTTCTACCTGAGCATCCCAAATGCCATAGAATCTTTTATTTTCCTTATAAAATATAACATGCATACAGAAAAGCATCAAAGTATTTGTGTGCAGTTTTACAATTCTACAGATCATTTCAGAGCAAACATTTGTGTAACCACCATCCAGTATAAGAAACAGAAGCTAACCCAGAAGACCTCTGTGGGCTCCCTCCCCAATCACACATGTCATAGTCTTTCTTATTGGATTTCAGCTCTTGTCATCCAGTAAGAAAAAGATACTGACTCTGAGGTCAACACCCTAAGTCCTAATGTGTGATTCTGCTTGGGAGGGCGTACATTGTACAAGATGTTAAAGCTTCTTCACTCCTCTCCTGTCCCCCCAAAATGACAACTAGACACTGAGGGGATTTCAGCCCATGGAAGGAATTCAGTTATTGGCACTGCACTAGGGAAGGCTTTGTGGCCTTATAGGAGTTTCTAGACCTTATTGAGGCTATCCCTGGACAGTGACTCCAAAGCCATGCTGTGCTTTGTGGCAGAGCCTGTGTCCTGAGTCCCCAGCCACCCAGAAGCTCCTTGATTGTCCCTGCCCCAGAAGAGGGGTGCCGGCCATTTTGACAGGCTCAGACAATGACATCAATTCTGGCCACAGTGGCTATTAGTGACTACAGGAAGGTACCTACTAAGGGCAGAGGATTTCAGTCCTGGTTTCAGACCCCTCCATTCCTCACCCCTTATTGTCCTCAGTGCCTCTGATCCCCAAGTCTCATCTCCGTCACGTCCTGCCTGACTGTCCCTACAAACCCAGCTACCTGGTGGATGGGCTCCCTCTGCAGCGCTATCAAGGACTCCGGTTTGTAAGTCTCAGACCTGGGCAGGGGACAGGACTGGGAGAGGGACTGTGCCTGAGACTAGGCTGGGAGGTGAAGAAGCTGAGTTCCCTTCTTCCCCGCACCCCACCCCTGCAGACAGGATGGCTACATATCCTGTAGTTCTCCCCAGCCCAGGATGTCTCCCCTGGGCTGGGAGAACTTGGGTTCCAAGATGGACTGCACAGATGGATGACTCTGCAGAGCCTGCACACGGGTGCTCTGCCTTAGGAACCCCCCACCACGCACACACACCCAGGCTCTGTCCCAGTGATGAGATTAGTTGGCCTGGCCAGGGCTTCTACACTGTCTGCTCCACTCCCACCAACCAGTCACCAGCAGTATTAGACCCACAGACGAGCACTGGGGAAAAATGAACTGCGGAGGGAGGTTAGTCAGAGAGAACCCAGAGGCCATGTGGAGACCAGAGAGGCAGAGAGAACACATTTAGAGATGATCACAGGGCGTTGCAGGCAGGGAGAAAGAGTTCAGGAGTCATGGCCAGGTCAGAGGATGGGTGGGTATAATCGAGAAGTTCTTTGATGGTCATCTTGGGCCAGGTTTAACGGGGACAAAGGAAGCAGTGAAGTAAATAAGAGGGTCTTGTCCCAGGACTGTGGGAGGTGGCAGGTGAAGGTTCAGAGGTGGCAGTAGAGGAGTGGAGGGCAGAGGGGACAAGGTATAGTCTCGGCTGCCACTACCAGCTGGAAACTGGGCAGGAGAAGAGGTTATGTGGACTAGGGAACCTAACTTGGGGTTGTGTTTGGTGCAGAGTGGCTGGCGAGCAGGCACAGCAGTGGACTGGGATCGCAGCCTGCATAACCAAATGCTTCACTTAGAGCTCAGAGCAGCCCTGCTGTCCCTGCCAAGGGCAGGTCCCTAGGAGCCCTGTATGATCCTGGCCAGGGGCAGGTGTAACCCCAGTGGACTGATTTCTTACCAAGGTTCCACTCTTTCCTGCTGCTGATGCTTTCTCTATTTCTAGGTTCATCTGTCCTTTGTTTACCCCAATGACTATACCCGCCTGAGCCACATGGAGACCCAAAATAAATGCTTCTACCAAGAAAATGCCTACTACCAGGACAGGTGGGTGACACAGAGTGGGGCAAGACAATGGCCTTGCATGGGGCTCTGCCAGAGGCAGGAGAGCTGCCTGTGTGAGAGCAGCATCCTGGCCCAAGGAGGCTTTGCTCTTTCTGGGCATTTCACACATCCACAGACACACATGCTCACCCAGGCTGCAGCCTCAGGGGTCCTCAAACTACGGCCCGTGGGCCACATGTGGCGGTGTGATTGTATTTGTTCCCATTTTGTTTTTTTGCTTCAAAATAAGATGTGTTGCAGTGTGCATAGGAATTTGTTCATAGTTGTTTTTTTTTTTTAAACTATAGTCCGGCCCTCCAACTGCCTGAGGGACAGTGAACTGGCCTCCTGTTTAAAAAGTTTGAGGACCCCTGCTGGGGCCAGGACTTCAGGCTCCTGCTGGGCAGAGCAGGGCCCAGCCTGTGGCCCAGGCCATCCATACCGGCCTTTCTCCACAGGTTCAGCTTTCAGGAGTACATCAAGATTGACCCGCCTGAGCAGCGAGGGCCAGAGCAGCCAGGTATGGTGTGACAGCTGAGGCTTCCAGGTCAGACCGTGCTTCTAGGGGAAGTTCAGACCATGCCAGCCCTGCCCCTAAGGAACTTAAAATCCAGGTCACGTGCCCCCACCCCCATACCCAAATGAGAGCAGTTCTCTACCTTTTCCACATCAAGGTACATGTAGAAAATGACACCATTTTAGCAGCATGCTGGGGTCAGCTGGAGATGACTTGCACTGCTTGAGGGGTCACTGTCCCTGGCGCATAGTTTGGGATATTCTGCTCTAGAGTAGCACTTTCTTCTTGGGGTCACATGCTGGGCCCCTATAGGTTCCAGGCACCTGCCAGGCACTTTATGTAGTTAACATCACTCAATCTTCACAATAACCCTGTGGGAGATGGATTAGTATTCCCATTATGCAGATGAAGAATTGGGGTTAATTGAGATTGCTACCTTGCCCGGAGGTCACCCAGTGAGTGGCAGAGCCTGGGATTCAGTCTCAGTCTGGTGCCCCTTGGTGTGTTACACAGGTGATCATTATCTGTCTTGTGTGGCTTGTTGGAATAGGTGGAAAACTTGACGTGAGGAATGGTTGTTATTAACAACAGGTTTTGAGGAGGGCCTTCTAGAAGAGTCCCAGTATGGAGAAGTGGCAGAGGAGACCCCCACTTCCAATGACCAGACTGCCAGGATGCTGGAGAGAAAACAAACGCCTACCTCTACCCCCCAGCAGGATGTCACTGACTACCACCTCCGAAGCCTGCGGAGACTATTGGCTCAGCCTCGCCCTGGCCTGCTGGCTCCCTTTTCCAAATGGAATTCCACAGGTCTCTTCCCAGTGAGGACCAGCGACATCCCAGTCCAGAATCCGAAGAAGAGAAAGAAAAAACCTAGCCCTGAGCCCAGCCAAGTTTCACCTCATTCTGACAAGTGGCCTCCTGGGCACCTGGCAGGCAACCTACCTCCAGTGAAGAGGCCCAGGTCCACCAGTGATGGCCCTAGGAAGACTCTTGGGCAGTCCCAGTGGCTGAACCAAGTGGAGTCATACATTGCAGAGCAGAGAAGGGGTGACAGGATGGAGCCTCAGGCCCCTGGGAGGGGTTGGCAGGGGGAGGAGGAAATGGTAGCAGCTGCTAGCCAGGAAGGACAAGTGGAGGGAGAGGAAGAGGGGGAGGAAGAAGAAGAGGAAGAAGATATGAGTGAGGTGTTCGAGTATGTACCTGTGTTTGACCCAGTGGTAAACTGGGACCAGACCTTCAGTGCCCGGAATCTCGACTTCCAAGCCCTAAGGACTGACTGGATTGATCTGAGCTGTAACACATCTGGCAACCTGCTGCTTCCAGAGCAGGAGGCTCTTGAGGTCACACGGCTCTTCTTGAAGAAGCTCAACCAGAAGAGCGGGGGGTAAGGTAAAGGGCTCTCCTGGGGCCAGGGCCTGGAAGGCTGGGGGCTAGTAGCAGGTTCCCTCTGCCCCAGGAATAGCTGGGATTACACCCCAATGTAGGCTCCTGGGAGGGACACTGGCTGAGCCCCTATCCCTGGGGAGGATTTGGACCAGTCAGATCTTTGTCTCACTATTAGGTGAGGTTCTGGCCCAGGACATTCGTTGAGGACTGGGAGGACTTGGTAGGTGTGACCACTCCCTCAGGGAAGGAGCTAGTAAAGAGATAAACAGGTAAAACAGAGACTTAAAAATACAAATTAACTGAGTCTTGAAGATTGTTTGATCTCATGACTTTGAGACTAGCCTAAGCAAGAACAAGACCCTGTCTCTAAAAATACAGCCAGGCGTTGTGGTAGGTGCCTGTAGTCCCAGCTAGTTGGGAGGCTGAGGCAAGAGGATCACTGGAGCC
The DNA here is from genome assembly GCA_963574355.1 of Loris lydekkerianus. Lineage (NCBI taxonomy): Eukaryota > Metazoa > Chordata > Mammalia > Primates > Lorisidae > Loris > Loris lydekkerianus. Next base: position 19,065 of record CAUYPK010106688.1, read on the forward strand.
CAAGAGTCTGAGGTTGCTGTGAGCTGTGATGCTACAGGTACTCTACTGAAGGTGAAAAAGTAAGATTTTGTCTCAAAAAAATAATAATAATGCAAACTAAGACCCCACATATAGGCTGAAAGGACTAGGGCAAGAGGCATAACTAGAGTTCTTGTTTTGTCATTCGTTCATTTAACCAATCAGCATTTTTTGAGATTAAATTCATATACCTTTAAATTCACCATTTTAGAGTATACATTTCAGTGTTTTAAAAGTATATTCACAGTGGCACCCGTGGCTCAGTCGGCAGGGTGCCGGCCACATACACAGAGGGTGGCGAGTTCGAACTCACCCGGACCTGCTAAACCACAATGACAACTACAACCAAGAAACTAGCTGGACATTGTGGCAGACGCCTGTAGTCCCAGCTACTTGGGAGGCTTAGTCAAGAGAATCGCTTATGCCCAAGAGTTTGAGTTTGCTGTAAACTGTGATGCCACGACACTCCACTGAGGGTGACAGCTTGACTCTGTCTCAAAAAATAAATGAAATAAAAGTATATTCACAACATTGTACAACTATCACTACTATCTAATTTCAGAATTGTTTTCATCACATTTTATTTATTTATTTTGTTTATTTTTTGAGATAGTCTCACTCTGTTGCCCTTGGGTAGAGTGCTGAGTATTATCATAGCTCACAGCAACCTCAAACTCTGAGGCTCAAGAGATCCTCTTACCTCAGCCTCCTGAGTAGCTGGTCTTATAGGCACCTGCCACAATACCTGGCTAATTTTTTGTCCATGTTTGTTAGAGCCAGAGGTCTCACTCTTGCTCAGGCTCGTCTTGAACTACTTAGCTCAAGCAATCCACCAGCCTCAGCCTCCCAGAGTGCTAGGATTACAGGTATGAGCCACCGCACCTGGCCCCGACCTCCTACCTTTTTTGCCATAGGAGATACCAGCTACAGCGCATTGTGAATGTGGAGAAGCGTCAGGACCAGCTGCGTGGGGGTCGCTACCTCTTGGAGCTTGAACTGCTAGAGCAAGGCCAGCGCCTGATGCGGCTCTCTGAATATGTGTCTGCCCGAGGCTGGCAGGGCATTGATCCAGCTGGTGGGGTGGAGGCTGAGGCCCGGAACCTGCAAGGCCTGGTCTGGGACCCACACAACCGCCGGAGGCATGTCCTGAATGTCAGAGCCTCAGAGCCCAAGCTGTGCTGGCCCCAGGGTTTCTCGTGGAATCACCGAGCTGTGGTCCATTTCATTGTGCCCGGTAAGTCTCAAGCTGAGCCTGGGCATTGTCAGCTGGGCAGGGATATTAACAATAATAATTATTATGAGCACCCATATCGTCACTGATTTGATTTCAGAAGAACTTCTGAGAAAAACCACTTTACAGTTGAGAAAACTGAGGTTCAAAAAAGAAAAGTAGCTAGTTAAAGGTTACATGGCTAGTGAATGTTGGAACTAAGAATAGATACTGACTCATTGGCCAGTGCTCTTTCTTCTACACTAGTTTTCAGGGCTGGGTGTGATAATCAGCTGGGTTACAGTTGTTCTGAGGAGGCTCGTTGCCTGTAGCTCAGCAGCTAGGGCGCCAGCCACATACACCAGAGGTGGCGGGTTTGAATCCAGCCCGGGCCTGCCAAACAACAATAACAACTACAATCAAGAAATAGCTGGCTGTTGTGGCGGGCACCTATAGTCCCAGCTACTTGGGAAGCTGAGGCAAGATAATTGTTTAAGCCCAAGAGCTTGAGGTTGCTGTGAGCTGTGACACCACAGCACTCTACCAAGGGCAACATCATGAGACTCTGTCTCAGAAAAAAAAAAAAGTTTTTCTGGGGAAATAAGGCAGGGAGGGCATTTAATAGAATTATGGGCTGGTTTTTATAATGAGAAGAGAGCACATAACAGGCAGGTATGTAACAGTGGGGTAGAACAGAAAATAAAAGATAATGGTTAAGATGGACAGTTGGGTGGCGCCTGTGGCTCAGTGAGTAGAGTGCTGGCCCCATATAACGAGGGTGGCTGGTTCAAACCTGGCCCCAGCCAAACTGCAACAAAAAAATAGCTGGGCCTTGTGGCGGGCACCTGTAGTCCCAGCTACTCAGGAGGCTGAGGCAAGAGAATTGCTTAAGCCCAAGAGCTGGAGGTTGCTGTGAGCTGTGATGCCATAGCACTCCACCGAGGGCGACAAAGTGAGACTCTGTCTCTGAAAAAAAAAAAAAGATGGACAGATAGCAAAATTAGATTGTTAGAGCATGGCAGAGTTGCTGAGCCCTAACCCAAGACCTTCTCATGGCACTGTGCTTGGAAGGGCTCATGGGGAGCAGGATGCAGACGCTCTGTTCGTGGCGAGCTCCCCTCTGCCTTTGTATCCCTGTGATGCATTGCTGACAGTTTCCCATAGTTTCTTCTAGCCTAAGCAGAGGTCCGATGGGAACTCCTGACTCGAGGAGTGGAGATGCTCATCTGTGCCTTACCTCTGTTTCTTTCTCCCTGCCTGGCCACTGGGGTAGTAAAGAACCAGGCGCGCTGGGTGCAGCAATTCATCAGAGACATGGAAAACCTGTTCCAAGTCACTGGCGACCCACACTTCAACATCATTATCACTGACTATAGCAGTGAGGACATGGATGTCGAGATGGCGCTAAAGAGGTCCAAGCTGAGGAGGTGAGGAGGACCCCTGGCCAGGGCGTGGCACAGGCTACCTCCTTCCTAAAGTCCTCGGACTGTGGGGTCCAGGATAGAGCCAGAAGTGCCACTCAGCTGTCCCAGCTCCCAATCTCCAGCTTTTTCTACAGGACTCACCTACCCATAATCCCATCCCAGGAGCACACATCATCTCTATTCTATGCTGCCAACTTCCTCCAGGGGCTACACAGCCGAGTCCTGATACCAGCCCCTTTCTTCTCTTCCTGTAGTTTCCAGTACATGAAGCTAAATGGAAACTTTGAACGCTCGGCTGGCCTTCAGGCTGGCATAGACCTGGTAAAGGTAAATGATCTGGAAGGGGCTTAGGAAATGTGATTTGAGACTAGGTAAGAGGTAAAGCAGAGGTCCTCAAACTTTTTAAACAGGGGGCCAGTTCACTGTCTCTCAGACCGTTGGAGGGCCGGACTATAGTTTAAAAAAAACTATGAATAAATTCCTATGCACACTGCACATATCTTATTTTGAAGAAAAAAAGCAAAACGGGAACAAATACAATCACACCTCCTTATGTGGAGTTTGAGGACCCCTGAGGTAGAGAGACATTTGGGATGTGTAAGGTTATGACACCTGTGGGGATAAAGAGGGTGAGGACACAGAGTCCTCTGCTGGGCTGCAGGGCCAGTGCCAAGATAGGACTGGCAGATGGCAATGGAGCATCTGCCCAATTGTCCAGAGTCCTTGGAACCTCTGAAGGGGAGGGGGTGTCACAGTTTACTCTCTAATGGTGAAAACTTTGCTGTAATGCTCAGCACTGTGGGAATCTGCCTGGCAGTTGGTTCTGTGAGAGTACGTGAGTCATTCCAATAGGGAAGAGCCTAAAGATTGTCCTGGCCACCCAGCCCTAGTCTGCAAGAGCTGCTAACCCTGCCCATGTCTGTCACCAGGATCCACACAGCATCATTTTCCTCTGTGACCTCCACATCCACTTCCCAGCGGGGGTCATCGACACCATACGGAAGCATTGTGTGGAGGGCAAGATGGCTTTTGCCCCCATGGTGATGAGGCTGCATTGCGGGGCCACCCCCCAGTGGCCTGAGGGTGAGCCCTGCTCTCCTGTGGCCTCTGCTCCCCTGGACAATCTACCAGAGAAAGTCCCGGGAAGGGGGGAGGGGAGGTTGTGCCAACAGCCCAGCAGCAGATGCAGCAGCGAATGTTTCCTGCCCCACCTCCTTCATTTATTCATCAGATGCTCATTAAGCGTTCCCCACGTGCCAGCTGCCATGCTTGATAAGGAAACAGAGGTGGAAAGATAGGGTCTCCACGTGTGGATGCTCACCTGTGCCTTCAGGGGTGTCAGATCCTATTAGTAGAGCTGTCATCAGCCCATAGGCATGGCCTGGTACAACAGCTGCTTTTGCTGAACCCTGAACCTTAGTTAGAGAGCTGCCCCCCAAAACAGGCCAGGGACTTGATGGCTAAGATGACTTTCAGCCCCTGTCACCCTATGCCCCACCCCATGCCTCACCTTCCAGAAGAGGCTCTAGGAACCCAGCCCAGACGCCTTCATTCCTTGGCCCCTGGCTCTTTCCATCCACAGGCTACTGGGAGGTGAACGGGTTTGGGCTGCTTGGCATCTACAAGTCAGACCTGGACAGGATTGGGGGCATGAATACCAAGGAGTTCCGAGACCGCTGGGGCGGGGAAGACTGGGAGCTGCTGGACAGGTGACTGGAACGAGGGGGATACCTGGGACACCTGCTGGAATTCCTTCCCCTAGGGGAACAGGGCTAGAGCCACTTGGCTGTCCCCATTGGCTGCAGATTCCCCAATATGTGGATGGGAAGCTCTTAAGTTGCTTACTTATCAAGACTCAGTTTCTCTGTCTGTTAGAGGGGATGATACTCCCTCTGTCTATTGTCATGGGGCTCATGCACTTGGTAAACCATCAGAGGAAAGGCAAAATTGCTGAGCTGTGCATATGTAAATGAGACTGTTCTCAGCACCAGGCAGAGCATCATGGGAGAAACTGACTGCATCCTCCCTGGCCAGGTGACACCTGTCCCCCAGCACAGCTGCCTGTGAGCATGGATAAGAGAAACACAGGCAGAGGGTCAGGAAAGAATTTGGGGCCAGCAAAAAAAAGTATGGACTTTTAAAGGCCAGTTAGACATCCAGGAGGTTATGGATCCCTGGAAGCCAGGGGACACAGAGGCTTGGGAGGAGGGAAGTGGGCAAGGGTGTGGAAGCCTCAGAAAAGGAGAGCACAGTACAAGCTGTGGGCTCAGCAGGTGGCGAGGACAGGGCAGGTGAGCAGGGAGCAAGGTTGGGTAGTATGGAGGCTGAGTCTGGGAGAGTCCTCTTTCATGGAGTTTGCTGCCAAGAGAAGGAGAGGGAAAGAATAAGGTTTGAGCTTAGGGGAAGGGAGCAAATGCAGTGGGGAGGAGATAGAAAGGCTAAAATTGCTTGAACAGTATCCAGTGGAGGTGGACAGGGCAGGGTGAGGAGGCTGGGAGAAGGAGGGGACCTTGACAAGATATTTTCACCTTCTCCCAAGAGGCAAGCTAGATGCTCTGGGTGCATCCCTGGTGCCTGTATCTCATTTATTCCTCCCCAAACCTCAGTGAGGTATGTCAGTTATCTCCATTTTCCAGATGAAAAAATTGAGTCTTAAAGAGAAGCTAATGACTTGCCCTGAATCTGGCCAGGCATGGTGGCTTATGCCTGTAATCCTAGCACTTGGGAGGCCAAGGTGAGTAGATTGCCTGAGCTCATGGGTTCAAGACCGCCTGAGCCAGAGTGAGACCTCGTTTCTGAAAATAGCTGGGCCTTGTGGCAGGCACCTGTAGTACCTTCTACTTAAGAGGCTGAGGCAAGAGAACCGCTTGAGCCCAAGAATTTGAGGTTGCTGTGAGCTATGATGCCACAGCATTCTACCCACGGCCACAAAGTGAGACTCTTGTCTTAAAAAAAAAAACTCAGAAGACTGAAGGTGAAAAGGGGGGAAGTGAAGGGGACCTCCCCAGCAGATAATTCAGATCTTAGCCAGTTTAAAGGATACCCCAAAGCAGAAGGGTGCTGTGATTTGGGAAGCCCAGTCCAGCAGTCACCCCCCTGGGCCTTTGTGCTGGGTTCTGTACCCCATCACAGACTCCAGCACAGCTTTTAACCCTCCTGCCTCCTCTGAGGTCCAAGAGAAAGAAAGTGCTTCCAATCCCAGCTACCTACAGCCCTACCAGAGGGGTTTGGGAAGGTGAGAACAGGAAGGAGGGAGTCTCCTGATGCCGTTCTCTGCCTTCCTGGGGACTGGGACATGCACCCTGTGGGCTGATGGTCCTCACCACCACCTCTAGTGTGTATGTAATACACATGCTCTGATAAAATAATACTTACGACTGTGTATAATGTACAACCCTCTGGTGATATTTATATAGATATAGAGAACTGTATAAATTAAAGTGCTGTCTGAAAAGTAGCATAGTGCTTGGCTGGATACTTTCTGGACAGACCTCTTATAAAATTATCTTCCTTCTAGAGAAAGCAGATAGGCTCTGAAGGATGAGGTGACTGGCCTAGTCCCCAAGCCGCACCTTGCACCTTTCCACCACCCGTGGGAGGTGGGCGGAGGAGGGGTGGGAAGGGGCCTCTGGATGGCTGTGCCCAGGTTGCCTCTCGTCTCTCTGTTCTCAGCCTGCTTCTCCCTCCTCAGGATCTTTCAAGCAGGCCTAGAAGTGGAACGTCTCTCCCTCAGGAATTTCTTCCATTACTTCCATTCAAAGCGAGGCATGTGGAACCGCCGCCAGATGAAGATGCTGTAACGGGAGTGTGGCCTGCCGGATCACCCACTTCCTGCTCCTTGACGTGCAGGGGCCCCCTCGTGCCCCTGCCTGCTGCTGGGGAGTGGAGGGGGCAGCAGAACGAAGGCTGGGCCCTGAGGGGGTCTCAGGGCTAACACCCCACTCCACTGGGAGGGCTCCTCTCCACCCCCTGTGCCTCCGAAGGGAGGACTTTGGGGGAGAAGCCAGGAGGGCTACTTGTTCAGGCAACAGAGATGGGCAGAAGAGCTCCTGAGAAGGAGAGCTCTACGGGAGCAATACCGTGAAGGTGCATTCCAATATCCACCCAGTGCTCATGAGGAGTATTGACCATGAACTGGACACTTCTATCAGACATATTTTATTGTTTTTTTTACTGAAAACCAAAACTGCTATTCAAATGCAGCATTGACTGTGAGAGGGGTGAAGTTGTGCATTGAGGAACTGTCCCCACTTGCAGAGCTCAGACCCCCTCCTGTGTAGAGGTTCATCCCTTGGGCCTTGTCCCTTCCTGAGGGCTGGCCACATGTGGAGCAGGCTCGTGCCTTCCAGACACACGCACATCTCTCCTGGTAGCCACCAGACAGCTGGCCACCAATTAGGGCATTAGTCTTCTTCCCCAGGCCGTGCTCACTCTAGGCCAGAGCACAGAACTGGCTGCATGTTTCTGGTGCGACCAGATGAGGAAGTGGTCAGGCTTATAGGCCAGGCACCACAGGCAAGGCAAGGGAGAGAAGCCCTGTAGAGGATGGCAAGAAGAGGGGAAAGAGGATATGGACAGGGCTGCGGACCAGGAAGAGAGGGATGGGCCAGAAGGTGGAAGACAGGTATCCTCCCAGTCCAGCTCCCTTGCAGACTGACCCTTGGGCAGGGAAAGCCCCGATGTCTCGCCTGCAGGGGAAGAGGAAAGAGGGGCTATGGGTCAACCCCAGACTAGGGGGCAAGGAGAGCAGTTTGGGAAGGTGAGAACATTGCCCTGAGAGGAGGGAGTTGGGGCGGAAGGAACTGAAAGGTAAAGCAGTTTCAGGGAAAATAGTTTTGGTCTTTTCAGCCTACAGCCACCCTTTCTGTCACCTGATGGTCATGGTACTTCTCTTGCACTAATAATCCCCGGTGCTTTTGTGGCTGGGAACTTTTCTACTGCTGCTGCTGCTGCTGCTGTGAATTTACTGATGGTGCATTGGACATTTAGGTCTTGAACTCCAAAGTCTGTTTGGGCAGGTGAGCGCAGGGCCTCCTGCTATAAGGAGGGGCTTATGATAGGCGTGCCAGAGCCCTGGGGACCAGTCAGCTGAACTCAATGCTGTGATAGTCTAAATCCCCACATTCGGATCCGTGGGCTCTACTAGAGGGGTCTGCATTCACCCAGGACATAAGCTTGGTAGATGGGAGAGTGGAGCCCCTGGAGATCCAGGAGAATCCCTGTCCCCCTCTGCAGAATCAGGAAGGTCGAAGACTGTAATTAATAGTTGTGGCTCATGAATGCCATACTTGCTCTCTGGCTATAGCTTTTTCTGGTCCCTGCTCCAAGGGCTCATGGGGAGAAGCCTAGGGGCAGTTGGCTAGCTGGGCTGCAACGCTGGGCATTGTGCTAGAAGACTGGAACTGTCTGAGCAACCCTCTTGCTTCACTTCTGACAACTAGGAACCAGCTGGGTCTTCCCACCCAGCCTTCCTCCCCAGCTCCCCCAACCTGCCCCTGGGCCAGTGCCTTATGTTTGATGTCTGTTACCTCCACACCATCTGCCTTAAGGGGAAGGGCCTGGCATGGCCCCTACTCTGCAGGGAAATGCCTTGGGTCAAGGGAGGGAGTGGGATGGGGGGAGGGAAAACATTAAATATAGCATCTTCTTAGAAAAAAAAGTTCTTGTGTTTTCCTGTTCCCCATTCATGGTGGGAGAGGGTTGGGCTGAGGGGTCCAGGTGACATACTGAGGACCCTCCCACACCACCGGCTACTCCTTGTCACCAGCTTGGTGCCTGCTCTGGGGGACAGCCTTCTCTGTGCTGTCCCTGTCTGAGCAGCTCGCCATCTAATAATAGACCAGGTATTAATCTGTTCAGCATATTAATGGAGGTTAGTGGTTTCTTTCTTTTTTTTTTTTTCCCGAGACAGTCTTTTTTTCTTTTTCTGAGTTGCCCTGGCTAGACTGCCATGACTCACAGCAACTTTAGTCATCCTCTTGCCTCAGCCTCCAGAGTAGCTGGGACAACAAGCATCCACCAGAACGCCTGGCTTTTTTCCCTTTCTTTCTTTTAAGAGTTGGGCATGTTCCATCTTGGGTGAAGAAGGCTGGCCTAGGGTAGCGGTGGTTTGGTGAGCAGTGGAGGGAGCTGAGCGTGGCTCATATTGCAACAGCAGGCCAGCCTCGAAATCATGTCTGTTTGGCTTCGTGCCCATAGCTCAGTGAGTACGGTGCTGGCCACATACACCAAGGCTGGCGGGTTTGAGCCCAGCCCACACCTGCTAAACAACAATGACAACTGCAACAAAAGCAAAAAAATGCCTGGGCATTGTGGCAGGCGCCTATAGTCCCAGTTGTTTGGGAAGCTGAGGCAGGAGAATTGCTTAAGCCTAAGAGGTTACTGTGAGCTGTGACGCCACAGCACTCTATGGAGGGTGACATAGTGAGACTCTGTCTCAAAAACATAAAAAAGAAAAAGAAATGTCTTCTTTGAGCTAGGGATGCAGTGCTGAGCTCTACCAGTGTAGATTTACTGTCCTAGTTATATTTGGCCTAGGCAAAGATCAGAACACACACTGATAATGAGAACTAGAGTATGTTGATAGAAGGTTCTTGAAAAGGGTTGTGCATATATGCATCAAATCCCACATTGTGTAATCTATACTTAATGTATCAGATGGTAATGAGCCTAAGGCTTCTGCAGCCCAGAAAGTTCACTCAGCTGGACCCACAGGAGAGAAGAACCAGAAGCAATTCCAGCCCCAGCATCTATAGGGGAATCCTTCTCATCTTCCAGGCTGGGGTTTGCTCCTTGGAGCCCTTTCTAAGGCATAGACGAGAAGGGCATCCAGAGATCAGCTGAGATATTTAAGATTTTGGGACTGAAGACAAAAAGATTGACTCAGAGTAGATTTGCAGAAACCTTTATACGCAGAAATCAGTCCATTTTACAGAAAAGAAAAACAGGCCTGGAACAGAGGGAAGGAGTGGAGTGGGAACCAGAGTCCTTAAAATGGGCACACTTGGCCTTAGGCAGACATGTTTTGGTTTTCGGAGATGTAACAGGGAGGAAAGGTTGATGGTAACTGAGTTTGAGCTCAGGACTCTGGCCCAAGATGAAATTCACTTGGACCAGTAAACAAAATCACAACTCAGGGTCAGAAGGTAGCAAGCAAAGAAATCTACATTGCTCTCTCAGAAGCTCTCCAGGGGCTGTGTGGAAAATACCCGTGAGCCTGGCAGATCAGGGAGGAAGAAACAGAAGTTCTAGACTCAACACCTATAGGGAAAGGAAAGAAGTGGCAGTGGGGAGAGAAGGCCACCTGTTTCCTCCTGCCAGCTTATTAAAATGCATGTCCTGACTCAGCAGGCACCCAGGTAGTTTTGCTGATGCTTCTGGACTGTGGATCATGATCTGAATAGCAAGGACTGCTAGACAATGCTGAGGAGACAGCTCACATCCCCATCTGCCCTCCTGCAGAGGGGCAGAACCAACCACTAACCATGTTGCCTCCCACCCCGTCCCAGGCTACAGAATCTGAACCTAAGAACTGAAGTAGGGGCAGCCACTCACAGAGCTGGGCAGACCCCAAACTTGGCCCCAGCTCTATAGGCCTTCAAGGGATCTGTCTCCCACCCTGATCTTCCAGGGGCCTTCCTCCTCACCTGGGTCCAAGGCTGGGTTCAGGATGTATTCCTCGCAGCCCTGGTGGCCAAGAACCCTGTCTTATGTGCCCCAAAGGCTGTAATGAAAACATTGATGACCACCGTGAAGAAGACCAAGGTGGTGGCAGCGTTGTTGAGCTGGTTTAGTCGCCACTGCTTTTCTACCTCGTTCAGGTTCAGCCGTGCTGTGGGGAGGAGGGCATGGGAGGAGCAGGTCAGGTGGGGCCATGGGCTGGGGCTCCCTCTCAACACCCATCAGAATTTGCAGAGTCAAAGGAAATGGTCATCACTGTGCTGAAATGCCTCTGCCCTCCCTGCCCAGTGCACCCTTGGGGTGCTTCATCTTGGGAAGTCTAGACTGGGTCTTCTAAGAGTGGGAGTGAGTGATAATGGAAAAGGCTGTATGGAACTCTGCCATGAGTTAGTGGGGACAGTCACTCAGCAGGGTACTGTGGGTATCTGCTCTGTGGGACTCAGGGAGATAGGACAGGGTGCTTGCCCTCACTGACTGGGGTTCCTTTGCAGGTACAGAGGGTGGTCAGTATTCAGGGCTTTGCCCAGGCAGAAAGACTGACTTTGGCCAGGATCCTCACCAATGACCACCAGGAGAACGCCTATGACCACCTGCAGGAGCAGAGAAATGCTGATGAGGGTGATGAGGGTGGCGTAGTAGTGAGAGGATGGCCCCTGCTCCAGCACTGCCTTCAGCCGCATGGCGTTGGACATGAACAGAGCCATGTCCAGCATGCTCTCAGCCACACTCTTCTTGGTGGCATAATGGTTCAGGTTGATGGGCTGGGTCCCTCTGGGGGTGGCATTCCCGGGCTGTAAGGGAGAAAGCACAGGCTGAGCTGGGAGGCTCCAGAAGGGAAGCAGTTGAGAGACAGGAAAGAGGGGAGAGGTTTCAAAGTTCTTCCCAAACCAGGTGGGACACTAAGGACAAATGACATAATTTTCAGTTGTATGGTCTGAAAAAATAAAGGATTAGACCAGAAAACTAGTAAGGACCTTTGAGCCCTGAAATGATGTTATTTTGTAATTGCTATTTCATGGAGGGTGGTCCCTTCCCTCCCACCTTCACATCTGCTGAAGAGGAAACGTGGGTTCTGGACTCTTGGGAAAAGGCACCATCTTCATTTTATTCACTGTTTTATCTAGGCCAGGCCTTAGTTCTGGGCTGCTCTCTTTTCCTTTGAGAGGAAAGCATCCAAGTAGACAACAGGAGGTTTGAGGCTTGGGCAAAGTCACAAAAGGCACCTCTTCTCTAAAAATGGTGTGGCCCGAGGTAGGGTGCACAGCCCAGCAAGTGAAACACGGGCTGCATTTCCATCCCCCTCAGCTCCTAGACTGGGAGCACTGGAGCTGCAGCCTTGCTCAGGCACGTGTGCACACAGCTGTCAGGATATAATATGTATGTGAGTGTGCATGCATGCGTGTATACACACAGTGATGCATACCAGTTAAACACTTTTCTTTTTAAGACAGGGTCTCAAGCTGTTGCCCTCAGTAGAGTGCTGTAACATCACAGCTCACAGCAACCTCCAACTCTTGGGTTTAAACGATTCTCTTGCCTCAGCCTCCCAAGTAGCTTGGACTACATGCACCCACCACAATGCCTAGCTTTTTTTTTGTTGCAGTTGTTATTGTTGCTTTTTTAGCTGGCCTGGGCTGGGTTCGAACCCACCAGCCTTGGTATATGTGGCTGGCTCCCTACCCACTGAGTTATGGGCACTGCCCCAGTTAAACATTCTTAATTTAAATGTTTTAATTCTTTATTTTTGGCTAGGATTTATTGAAGCATAACTTACATTTGATTTTGGAGTATAAAATAAAGCTCTTATTTTCAAGAAGACACTAACTTCAAAAGCTGGAATCACAATACAGTGCAAATGGTATAGGTCTCCAGGGTGGGCCAAGAAATTCAGACTGGGGTGGCGCCTGTGGCTCAGTGGGTAGGGCGCCGGCCCCATATACTGAGGGTGGCGAGTTCAAACCCGGTCCCAGCCAGCTAAAACAGTAGTGGCAACTGCAATTAAAAATCACCGGTGTTGTGGCGGGCACCTGTAGTCCCAGCAACTCAGGAAGCTGAAACAAGAGAATTGCCTTTGCCCAAGAGCTGGAGGTTGCTGTGAGCTGTGATGCCACAGCACTCTACCCAAGGTGACAAAGTGAGACTCTGTCTCTAAGAAAAAAAAAGAAAGAAAGAAATTCAGACTGGATGCTTCACTCAAGATCATTTGGGGGCTGTGCCTGTGGCTCAAGGAGTAAGGCGCTGGAGGTGGTGGGTTCAAATCCAGCCCCGGCCAAAAACTGCAAAAAAAAAAAAGCACTTGAGGCATTAACTTAGCAGTGGTGCTTGGAATAGATTGGGCAAAGAAGGACTAGAAGCAGGGAGACTCATTTAAAGGTTATGGTCTTGATTTAGGATTAAGGTGACAGAGAACTGTAGGGGAATGGTGAGGAGAAAAGAATGGAAGGGAGGACACTGAAAAATGCTACCAACTGGATGTGGGGAAGCTGACTCAGCAGATCACAACAGGATAGATAGAAGGAAGGATAGATGGATGAACTAGTAAGTGGGTGGATAGATGGATGGATTGGTGGATGGGAAGGTGGGTAGATGGATGGGTGGGTAGGAGGATGCATGGATGGGTAGAGGTTGAGTGGACAAATGAGTGAATGGGTGGATGCATGGGTGGGAGAGTGATGGGTGGTTGGGTAGATGGGTGGATGGCTTGGCAGGTGGATAGATGGGGCAGGTCTCATAGGTTCCTTGTATTCAGTGTAACCCAAGCAAGTCACTTTGCTTCTCTGTACCTCAGGCAGTTACACAGAGGCCTGTTGAGAGGGGGGAGAACCCCATCTGATCAGAACCTGTGGACTCTAAGTGCCCTATGTCCTGAAATTCAGTGGTTTCCAAACTGTCTTGATAGTGTAATCTCAACATCAAAAATTGTTTTTCACCATGCATCCCTAATGTATGTACATTCTTCCATTATAAATTATATACATATTTTGTTAGACTTACATATATAATAAAACATAGAAAAGTAGAAAATTTTGAAAGAATTACATAAACATGAATATACATAGAGGTTTAATTTTTTTGTTTGTTTGTTTTTGAGACAGATTCTCACTTTGTTGCCCTTGGTAGAGTGCTGTAGTGTCACAGCTCACAGCAACCTCAAATTCTTGGGCTCAAGCAATTCTCCTGCCTCAGCCTCCCAATTAGCTGGGACTATAAGTGCCCACCCAACACTCGACTATTTTTAGAGATGAGGTCTTGCTCTGGCTCAGGCTGGTCTTGAACTCGTGAGCTCAGGCGATTCACCCACCTCGACCTCCTAGAGTGGAGGTTTAATTTTCTTATATCCCAAAAAGTGGTCTTGGGTGGTCTTTGGAGACCCTGACTCTAACCCACATGCCAGACTATGCATTGGACCAAACCTCTCTTAGGCCAATGGAGCTGGCCTCTGTCCCTCAGTCTTTAACATTTGCCTTCAAAGCTCAGCCTAAAGTCTCCAGCTTCCTCTTGTCACCTTCGTCCCACACTCCTGTCCCCTTGCTCCTTTTGCCAGGAGGATACACACAGGCACTTGCAGTCACGTGGGCACTGGGTGGTGAGTGCTAACAAGGAGCACTGGCCCTGAAAGACAGAACCAGCCCTAAGAGTGTGTGCCCCCGGGGCTCCTGCATCTCCATGGACAATATTGGGGGCTCCAAGCACAGAGAAATGACTCTGTCACTCCAAGATACACTTTCCTCCAGGCTATCAGCTTTCTACACAGGGAGTTCCCTGTGCCTGGGTTGCTCATTATCCAAATTTTGTGTCTGCACAACCCACAAATGGCAATCAGGAGTAGGCACTGTGGCCAGTGGAGCAGCTTATACACTTTCCCCCGGAAGGTGAGAATGGACGTAGGCTGGGTGCACATGCCAGGCAGCACTGGGGGTTGTGAGTATCCCAAGGCTGAATAAGGCATAGTTGCTACCTCTATTGCAGGTCCCTGGTGAACACTGGCTACTTACATCAGGCTCTGGCCACAAGTTATTTTTCACAGCCACCAAACTCAGACTGGGTCCAGAGCCTAGAGAAATAAGGACAAAAGGAATGGTGTACTCCCTGTCTCCATCCCTGGCTGGAGGAGGTGGGGAAATAGTTACGCTGAGGACCTGTGTGGCCTTGGCAGGCTGCTCATGGTGTTTAGAGCCTTTGGAAACGTGGCCCAAGCAAGGCTGGCTTGTCTGAGGCCAGCTGACTAGGTTGGTTAGGGCCAGGCAGCCCAGGGCCAACACCCCACAAACGCCACAACCTGTGGTCCTAGCCATTTGGTGAAGGCTGGTCCTAGGTCCCTAGGAGCAGCACACCTGAGGCTGTGCTCACTCCTCCTCTCCCCACCCAGCCTCCAGCTTGTCCAGTAGCTACAACCTTTGCTCTTTCTCCTTCCAAATCCAGCTGAGTTCAGTATCTGATAAACTGATGCAGCTTCCTGGGAGACAACTCCCCCACACCCACCCCTGGCCCCCTTCCTCTTGAAATTTTGCCTATTAACAGTAAACAAAACCTTAAACTCAAACCACTGGGGGTGTGATTAACCAAATCGTGGGGGTGGGGTAGGAGTGGTTAGAGGGGATGAGAAAACAGAGATCTCCCTAGTGTGGCTATTTGCAGGTTTTAACAGAGATGGTTTGTTGTTCCCTCTATCTAAGGGTCATTGTTCCAGAGGATGTGGGATTCACAGTGGGCTGGACAGGTGCCTTCTCCTTTCCTTTCAGTGTAGGGCCTGCTTTCTTTCTTTCTTCTTTTTTTTTTTTTTTTTTTTTTTTTGAGACAGTCTCACTTTGCACTTTGTCACCCTGGTAGAGTGCTGTGGTATTATAGGTCACAGCAACTTCAAACTCTTGGGCTCAAGCAAGTCACAACAGCCACAATACCCGGCTAGTTTTAGAGACAAGATTTGGCTCTGGCTAAGGCTGGTCTGGAACCTGTGAGCTCAGGCAACCCACCCACCTCGGCCTCCCAGAGTGCTAGGAGGGCCTGCTTTCTATTTATTTATTTATTTATTTATTTAGACAGAGTCTCGTTTTGTCACCCTGGATAGAGTGCGTGACGTCACAGTTCACAGCAACCTCCACCTCTTGGGCTTAGTTGATTCTCTTGCCTCAGCCTCCCTAGTAGCTGGGACTACAGGTACCCGCACAACACCCGGCTATTTTTTTGTTGCAGTTTGGCTAGAGCTGGGTTCGAACCTGCCCCTCTCGGTCTATGGGGCCGGCACCCTACTCACTGAGCCACAGGCGCCGCCCTATTTATTTATTTACTTACTTACATCTTACTTATTTGTGTGTGTGAGGGGCGGGGAGGCTACTTTCTTTTTCATATGAGTGCCTTTGCCGGGGGCGCTCTGTCGGGGTCTGCTGGGGTGGTGGCCTCTGTAGGGCGCCCCCGTTAAATCCGCAGGCGCCGTTCTGCAGCGCGTCCACACGGTGGCGGGCGGGGTCCACAGAAGTTACTGGCTGCCGGGCTGCGGGGTGATGTTTCTCCCCCAGGAGCCACGGACAGGACAGGACTAGTGGGAAACCCGGACCCCTGGAGTGCAAGAGCCTGTCCACGAGTCTGGATAGGCTGAACTAAAACCCACCAAACACGGTGTCAAACGCGGGCTGGAGCGGGAGATAGTGAAGGACACGTGGTGAGAAGGAAGCCGGTGTGAGGGGGTTCCCTGGAAGCAGCACCCTCGGCAACAGAGAAAGGGTTTTCGTAATCCTTCTGCCAGTGTAGGGGCAGCCCTACTCAGAGGCAGCGCGTGGATGGAACGACCTGAGGGCCCGCCCTTATAGTTTCAGGTTTGGATTAGGTAAACCTCCAAACCCCGCAGCATCCTTTTCTGCCACAGCCGAGAGACAGGGAACAACTCCCCGGGGGCCAGCATTACATCGCAGGGCGCCCCGGCTCCAGTCTCCCAGGAACTGTCCCTTTAAGGCCCGGCCCGGCCCGGCCCGGGAGGGTCGGGAACAAAGGCCCGGGAATGTGGGCTGGGCGGGAGCAGAGTCGCCCAGCGTGAGTCACTCTCGTTTCACCGACTGGGAATCGCAGACTCTGCCTGGCCGTCCCCTCCCTCCCTGGCCCGGGCCCGCCCGGCCCCCTCCCGGAGCAGCTGCAGCCTGCAGCGCCTTCAGCCGAGCTCGAGCCTACGGCCCGGCTGGCTCCTGGCCTTTCCTCTTCCTCTTCTTGGACCGCTGCTGGCGGGCTGGGCCTGGTGTCTGGGCCCAGGACTGCTCCTGGGCTTGGCACTTTGTGTTCAGTTTCCACACCTATAAAACGGGAAGAAAATCACGTCCTTGGAGGAGTGGAAGCTATGGAGGGACTGAATGACACTTTGTTTCTCTGCAGAAGAAAGGGCAGAACTCCAAGCCCCAACCATTCCCTCACCCCCATCCCACCCCATGTTTGAGACCTGTGGGTCATTGGGTTCATTCTACCCCATTCCACTTGCCCCCCCATTCACTCCCACTGGGGGACAGCAAGAGACTGATCCTGAGACTCACTTCTTTGGGGTCCCAGAGTCTCTGTCCTGGGGTGCAGATACCAATGGGAAAGGTAGCCCATCAAAGTCTTGCCAACCAACAACACCCTGACAGATGGGAATTTTGGTGTAATGAAGTTGCAGGGGTTCAGGGAGGTGGGGATAGGTCCAGAGTCTGTTCTGGAACACCCTGGGTGGCTCTGGGCAGCACCAGGCATGGACTTGGTGGTGAGGGGTTGATGCAAGGGTGTGGGGACTCTCAGGCCTGCCTGGTGCAATCATTTCCCCTCCCTCTTCCAGCTCAGACTTCCCTGTCCCCCAGGCCTCGTGCCAAATCCTAGCTCCCAAGGCTGGTGTAGATTCCATCCCTTGAAATCAAGAGTTGCTCCATTGTTCTGCCAGATAATTATTTATCCCTTAATCTTTGTTGGCCTATATTTTTGTTTCTTTACAAAACATAAATTGGGTAGGAAAGGAATGCCTCCTCTAACAGAAAAGTAAACATGTTTTTTTCATTGTTTATTGACATTATGGTCAGTGGTGACCATGAGCTCCAACACATCATTCTGCCCTTTCTTGGAAACAAGATTGCAGGGATGTTCTCCCTGAGGGTCACAGAGGTTGGGTTAGTAACTGGACCTAGAGCCTGTGGCAGGCAGTGCATGCCCCGTGGGGAAGGTGCAGCTTGCTCAGGCTGGGAGGTGGGGGTTCCTGGCAGCCAGGACGGTGTCACTGACCAGACCCAGGGTCAAATCCTAGCTGTGCTACAAGCTAGATGTGTGAGGAAGCCGGTGCCCTTCACTAGGGTCCTTTCTTCATCTGTGAGGCCAAGGGAATGGGAACAAACGATTTCTTGGGTCCTTCCTAGCACAGAGTAATCTAGGAATCAGGAAGTCCCTTCTCAGAGGCTGAGGATGGTCCCTGAGTGGGGTAAAGGTTGGCAGCTGTGGGTCCAGACCCAAGGCAGAGCCATTGAGTCATTTGCCCCAGCCAGCTCCAGTGACTCTCCAGTGAGTCATTTCTGTCAGCACTGAGAAAAGCCACATGGCAATCTTCCTGTATATCAGCTCAAACTCAGGGCTGCAAACAAAATACACTCAGAGGAACAGTGGCCTGTGGGCCTTCCGTTGTCCTCAAAATGATTGACAACCCAAGAAAGCCACCTGAAAAGGAGCCAGTGGTGAGCCAGGCTTTCAGAAAGTTGATTTTCCATAAAGGGCAAGGGCGGATCCCAGCCCAGGAAGAATGATTTGTCCAAATGAATGGACTTGGGTGACCTACTATTCTAATTAGCTTTTAATTAGGTGTCTGAAATCCCCAATCCTTTGTCAGAATTCATCTGAGAAGCGTGTTTGGGTCTGTACCACTCTGCACATGTAGTAGGCTCTCAGAACACAGGATAATGGTAACTGCTACTTTATCATCATGGGAGTTGGTTAGTTAATGGAGTTCTGATAAAAAGGATGAGTTCAGCCCCCTTCCCCTGCCTTATCTGTGTGTGCTCTCCGGTCCTCCACCTTCTGCCATAGGATGATATAGCAGGAAGGTGCTCACCAGATGCCAGTGCATCAGGACTTCCCAGTCTCCAGAACCATGAGCTAAACTAACTTCTGTTGTTTTTTCATCACCCGGTCTCAGGTATTCTGTTACATTGAATTTTATATTTGTAAGAGTTGTTTCAAAGAGTTTTTTTTTAAGGGAAAAAAAAATCTTTAAAAGTGGGGTTTTAGGGACAATGATTCTGGGTGGGAAGAGTGTGTTTTGGCAGTTACTGTGCCTTTGGAACAAACTCCTGGGCCAGGGAGAGCCCTCTCTTTCCTGGATCCCGCCCTTTAGCCTTTGCGGTGGTGGCAATCCCAAGGGAGTCTCTGGGAATGAATGACTGGGCTGGAAGCTGCCACTGGCCTTCAGGCCAAAACCTGCAAAGGCCCAGCGCCCTGAGGCCTCCTTGTCTGGGGCAGGCCACATGCAGGTCCTCTTGACTACAGTTGTGCCTGCACCAACAGCAGTGATCTCACCCTTGAAAATCAACAGTCTCTAATTCACATCGGGGCCGGGTGTCTTTTGCGTGCTATTCCAGTAATAATACCCACTGGCACGGGAACCTCTAGAGAGCCCTGGGTGCAGTCTAGCTGTGAGGCTCCAGCCATTGCAATGGGCTGAGACTCAGACTCCCCTAAAGCTGCCATGCTGAGAACACGTGGGGCGGCAACCCCAGGAAGCCCTGCAGAGCCTCTGGTGTCCACCAGGGGGCCCCCAGGAAGCAGCTCAGCAAGGCCTCAGGTTCGTTCATCCTGCCAGAGACCAGGAATCCGCACTTTGACCCCTGTTGTGAGTACAGGAGGTGGATGGAGTGTCTCTCTAATAAAGGGGGCTGTATATTATAAACAAAAGCAGAGTGTGCAGGGGAAACTGGAAGGCGTAGGAGTTGCAGTGGCAACCCAATGGGGCCTGCTTGCTCTTTCTTAGGAAGAGTTTTCTACCTCCCCTGCAAGAGGTCACTTTGTCCATGGCTTTCAGAAAAGATTGTCATCTCAGTCAGAGTCCAAAGATAATAATGGATTTACCACACATAAATTTCTAAAGCATTTATCTGCACTTATTTCAATATCCCCTCTACCAAGAGCACTTTCTGAATTGGCACCTAGCTCTGGGGCTTCGGGATCCATCTGGCATTTTGCTGTATGCCCCTCCCAGACCGTCTCTGCTAACTATAATCCTATTCATCCTTCAGGGGCCAGTAAAACATGTTGAAATTTAAACAATCATAAGTAAATAATGATAATGCTATATGCCAGACACAACTTTCACACCACTGCAAGTGAAATACATTGTGTCGAAGCCATACTTCATTACCCATACACCCATGCTCTTTTTCACTTCAGTGAGGTATTCAATGAGTTACACAAGACAGTCAATACTTTATTATAAAATGGGCTTTGTGTTAGATGATTTTGCCCAGCTGGAGGCTAATGTTTAGGGTAGGCTAAGCTAGGCTATGATGTTCATTAGGTTAGGTGTATCAAATGCATTTTTGATGTATAACATTTTCAACTCATGATGGGTTTATTGGGATGTAGCCCCATCATAAATCAAGAAGCATCTGTATAACTTTATTAATGCCAAAAAAGAAACATCCATGATCCCATTTTATAAGTGAAGAAATTGAAACTCAACAAGATTAACTACCTGAAGTCACCAGGAATCTAAGGTATGGCCCCAGTATCAAAATCCTATGCCAATAATTCTCCAAATGTGGTCTTTGAAGATGTGGCAGCAGTGCCTGAAAACTTATTAGAAATGCAAATTCTCAGGTTCTACTCTAGACCTACTGAGTCAGGAATTTGGGGTGCAGCCCTGTGAATCTACGTTTTAACGAGACATTTAGGCAATTCTGGTACAAGACCAAGTTTGAGGACCACTGGTCTATCCCGTGCTGCTAACTGCAGTAGCCGTCTGTGCTTATACTCTTTTAGCTCTATGTTAGACACTTTTACATTCATTTTATTATTTATTTTCTTTCTTGAGACAGACTCTTACTTTGTCACCCTTTTTTAGTGCTGTGGCATCATGGCTCACAGAAACCTCAAACTCTTGGGCTCAAGTGATGCTCTTGCCTTAGCTTCCCAAGTAGCTGGGACTATAGGTGCATGCCACAACTCCTGACTAGTTTTTTCTATTGTTAGTAGAGACAGGGCCTTACTCTTGCTCAGGCTGGTCTCAAATTCCTGAGCTCAGGTAATCCACCCACCTCAGCTTCCCAGAATGCTAGGATTACAGGCATGTGGCACCGCACCCAGCCTGTCATCAAATTTTTTTAACAACACTTATTTTATGGATGAGAAAAATCCAGGCTCAGAACATTCAGTAATTTTTCCTGTGATCACCCAACCTATAAGTCTTACAGGTGTCCTGCTTAACTGCTACATCACACAGCCCTAGAAGCACAGGCTGTGTAAAGCCCTCAAAGGTGGGGAGTAGTCTAAAGTACAGGTAGTATATCTAGATTGTTCCAAGGAATACTGAATAAACCAAAACCCATCTTTTTTCTTTTTTCTAAGAGTCTCACTTTATCGCTCTCAGTAGAGTGCTGTGCTGTCACAGCTCATAGCAACCTCTAGCTCTTGGGCTTAGGTGATTCTCTTGCCTCAGCCTCCCAAGTAGCTGGGACCACAGGTGCCCACCACAATACCCGGCTCTTTTTTTTTTTGTTGCAGTTTGGCCAGGGCAGGGTTTGAACCCGCCACCCTCGGTATATGGGGCCTGCATCCTACTCACTGAGCCACAGACGCCGCCCACCAAAACCCATCTTTTGCACCAGCATCCTCAGGCTCTGGCAGCCCCTGTCTCCCCAGTGCCCAGTGCTGCCAGCTGCTGCCTCTCACAGGTCTGTTGACAAGGATCTGACACTTTTATTCCTAGACCCTTTTCCTGTCTTCACTCAGAATCATTTATGGAGGCTCTCTTAATTGTTGTTGAACCTTAGATTTTGTGGTGGAACCTAAATCCTGACGGGAAGGCTAAATACAGGTAAGTGAAAAAGGACTTTCAGAACAACTAATCATAAAGCAAAATATCAACATTCCACATGATAGTGGATATGAGTTTTGCATGTCCCCACTAGATTATACATTTCCAAAAGGCAAGAATTCTTCCCTTGGCACTTAAGACAATTAGAATAAGAAGTAGTAAGAGTTGAGCTGTAGTCTCTGGCTACAATCCAGATGAGAAGACCTCACGAAGCAGATCATATCTCATGGTGAGATGGGAAAAGTGAGGGTGATGAATTTCCCACCCCACCCAGCCCTGCAGAGAGCCTGCCAAGATTCCTGTTGAGTTCAGTTCAACAAAATGTTTCTAGCTCCTATCACGTGCTGGGAATCTAGGATACAATGTTGATCCCCACCTTCCCTCTGGCCTTATCCTCCTGATCCTCCAAAGTGAAAAGGCTCAGCAGAGAATAAAGTGCAGAAAGGGGGAAGCCTGGAGATAAAAAGACCTTTCTGATCCCACCCCAATGGATAAGTTTTATGGGAACAGGTCTTGTCCACTGCTCCACCCCGGAGCCCGGCACCTGCCCT
Source organism: Loris lydekkerianus (assembly GCA_963574355.1). Taxonomy (NCBI): domain Eukaryota; kingdom Metazoa; phylum Chordata; class Mammalia; order Primates; family Lorisidae; genus Loris; species Loris lydekkerianus. The sequence goes on from CAUYPK010106688.1 coordinate 40,971, forward strand.
GGCATGCTGAACGAATGAAGGAGTGAACAAGTGATGTATTTATCACTCATTTGGAAAGGTCTTAAAGGGCAAGGTCATGGCAAGCTGAGCTCCATGAACATCTCTTATAAGGAGCCCTCTGTTGCCTCGGCGCTTGTAGCAGCGGCTAGGGTGCCAGCCACATACACCAGAGCTGGCGAGTTCAAATCCAGCCCGGGCCTGCCAAACAACAATGACAACTACAACCAAAAAGTAGCCGGGTATTGTGGCAGGCACCTGTAGTCCCAGCTACTTGGGAGGCTGAGGCAAGAGAATCACTTAAGCCCAAGAGTTTGGGGTTGCTGTGAGCTGTGATTTCACAGCACTCTACCCAGGGCAACAGCTTGAGACTCTTGTCTCAAAAAACAAACAAATAAATAAATAAATAAGGAGCTCTCTGAGGTGCCAGCAAATAGCCGTTTTACATGGATACCCAGACTCCCACTCCCTTTCAGTGTGCGCACTTGTGTGTCTACCACACCTGTGGTCAGCAGCACCCTGCATGCTGCTATGGATAACAGGCTACCGCTGAGCCAGAGATGCTGTTGCTTCCACGGGAAGAAGCCCAGCTGCAGCTCCAGAGACAGAGGAGCTCAAGACGGAGAAGCCCCTGGAGCCCTGAGTCTCAGCGGTCAAAGCCAGGGTGGAAACAGCCCTCGTGGGTCCCACCTGACTGGCTAGTCAGCCCTGAGTCAGCTCCCCAGGGTTCTCCTCTCCAGCCTGGCAAGTCCAGCCTGGGTTCTCACACTGTGGCTCCCCCTTCCTTCCTCAGGATTCGAATGTGGCCAGTGAGGTGCGAAGACGCATGTTCTTCTACTCTAACATCTCCGCTGTAAGCAGCAGATCTGGTGTCATGGGTCAGGTCTGCGGAAAATGAAGCAATGAGCAAGGGGGTGGTGGCTGTCGAGCGCCTGGAGTCCGGGGAGGTGGGTCATGCAGCTTCACTGCTGCTCAGCTTACTCAAGGGTGAAACGAGGAGATACCTCCCTCTGCCCCTCCCCTTCTTTGTCTTAAGCTGAGAAACTAGTATCTGGCCTTGCCTACACAAATGAAAGGGATGAGCCACTGCCGAATGCAGCAAAACCCTCAGCTAAATGTCTCAAGCCACGTGGAACCCAGACCCCAAGGTCTTCTCAGAACTAGATTCACTATGGAGGGCTGAGCATGTTAAAATAGCCTGGCTCCAGAATTCTCCCAAATCTACCACTTCTCTTTTAATGCCTGCGTTTACTCAGCACTTACCATGTTCCAGGCACTCTTCCAAGAGTTTCCTATTCATTATCTTAGTATTTCGCACAGAAGCCCAGAGAGGGCAAACATAAGCTCAGAGAGATTGAGTAACTTGCCCAGGTTCACACAGCCAACAGATAAGAGAGTCAAGATTTGAACCTAGTTCTGTCTGAGGCCAGAACCCAGACTCCCAAATGCTGAGTGTACTTTGTATTTACTCTGCCTACTGATCTTCAGCTGCCGCTTTTCCAGGGGTGGGTGGGAGGAACAGCACTCTAGGGCAATCTTTCCTCTAGGGCCTAATGCAGCCTCTGGCAGGGATTATGTGCTCAGGAATGAGTGAATGAACGACAGATGGGGACACGTAGTTTTAGTTTTTCCTTGATGAACATATCTGCCCTTAGCCGCTGATTCAGATCCAGGCTGGAAGTCTACTTTCAAAAGCCCTGGGCAATGCCCCAGGGCAACGAGGCAGTTGTCACTGCTGTGCTGTCACCCTCTTTCTAAAAATACAAAACAGCATGAGTCCTCCAAGGCCACCAAACACATATCCAGTTGCTCTCTGGTATCAATCCCTTGCAGTCCAGTCCTGCCACCTGGCACTTGTTCCCTCTGGGCCGCTTGCCTAACAGCTGACCCCATCATCCCTGTGACTGTTCACTGCCAGACAAAGTCCAGTTATGTAGGACTCCTGAGAAGCCTTACGCATGCTGAGCTGTGGACACCAGGACAGTTTGGGGGTCTTCACCCCAAATCCTAATCAAAGCAAACCCTTTCTTTTCACTGGGGGCTCCATTTCCACAGCCGTAGCATTTTGGAGTGTGAACAGCAGCCTGGTTTGGGGATATGAGCTCTTCAGGCTCAGGACGCTGGAGTCAAGACCTGGCACTGCCCCTCGCTAGCTGCGTGCCTGGGACCTGTGTTAGTCATCTACTTAAAAACAGGGGTCATAAGATTATAAAACAGTGATGGCATTATCCTATTTTTAAAGATATATATTTAGTGTATGTGCTATCAAAGCAAGCACAAAGATATATATTTATATGCATAGATAAATCTGATAGGGTAGGGACTAAAATATCAACAGTATCATCTCCGGATAGCAGGAAATGTACTATTCTTTTCTTCTTTTCTTTTTTGCTTTATGAACATATGCAGTAAAAATAAAGTTAATTAACCGCTATATAATTAGGATTTTTTCCCCTTTTTTGTGAGACAGTATCTTGCACTGTCGCCTGGAGTAGAGTTCAAGGGTGTCACCATAGCTCACTGCAATCTCAAACTCTTGTATTCCTGGGCTCAAGCAATCCTTCTACCTCAGCCTCCCAACTAGCTGGGACTACAGGCACACACACCACCATGCTCAACTAATTGTTAAATTTTTTTGTATAGATAAGTTCTCAGTATTGCCCAAGCTGCCCTTGCACTCCTGGCCTCAAGTAATCCTCCCACCTCAGGTTATCAAAGTGCTGTATTACTGGTGTGAGCCATGGTGCCCAGCTTAGGTAAGTAGTATTTAAGTCTTATCATGACTCACAGGATCTTTGAGAATTTTTATCAAAGTGACCTGCAAATTGTAAAGTCCTTTGTAAGTGCAAATAGTTCTTAATAAAATTTTCTTCAAGAGCATTTTGGAGCTACAGGGATGGATAGAGAAGAGTTTTCTTTCAAGCCCATACCAGGAAACCCTGTAATTCCACAGCACCACCCTGAAGTTCAGTGTCAATTCCATCTTCACCAGATGGGAAGAAATGGTTGTAAATGAGCAAGGGCTGAGCAAGGGCATGGCCATCAGGTCACATCACACCCTGGCCTGCACTGGGGATGAATCAGCAGCATTGATGGAACACCCACTGTGTGCAGTGCCCTGTACTCTGTTCTGAGAAGACAGCTTTGTTTGTTTTCTAGCCAATCAACAAATATTTATTGATCACCTATTTTGGGCAAGTCAGAGTACAGAGGGCATGGCACAAAGACAAATAATTCAGGTGGGGCGTTTGTGATTAATTGTAGGAAAGGATACCACGTGAGGAATACAAACGAGGTTGGAAAGCAGGAATACCTCCATCCGGGGAGCTCATCTCAGCTGGAAAACATGCCAGTAAAAGGTTTCCAGGTGGACATTAGCATAACACCTGCCACCCCAATTTTCAGAGTCCAGTACAAAATGAACATATGGGAATCCCTTGTTCAAGTTAATTAAGAATTTCAAGATGGCAACAGCAGAGTGTTAGACTAAGTCAGGGCCTTCTCAATGCAGGGTCCCGTGAAGCCAGCCCAGCCTCCTAGGAAGAGCAGAGACAAGGATTAGGGATTTCTCATTGCTGGGAGGACTTCAGGTCTTGGGAAACCCAGTGACTGCCTCATTGCTTGCATCCTCGGTTAAGGCTGGCCCCAGAAGGTGAGATAACCTGGGCAGATCTGATTCTGTATTTAGCTCTTCCCTTTGGTGGTCACCGCAGGGTTCTGCCTCTCTCAGATAATGATGCCAACAAGGCAAGAGGCTGTTGGCTCTTTTCTCAAGAGCTGGGGTGGGGAGCAGCAAAGTGGAAGTACTGAGCATTGCTTCTCCCTGGAAAGTACTCACTTAAAGGCATTCAGCTTCAAACTGTATGCACTCTGCCAACAGGGCACCAGTTTCAGCCCCGTGTCCAACCTTCTCATTTTATAAATGGGGAAATTGAGAATGAGTGGGGGTGAAGGGACCCGTCCAAGGTCACACAACTGGGCAGTGCTAAACAGAACACAAGTGTCCATAATTTCCTCAATTAATTTATAAGACAACAAAATGGGGGGAAGGAGGAAGAGGGAGGAGGACCTATATTGTACACAAATTCCCCATATGTGCTTTTAAATAGCACCTTTTGTGAGTATTTTTCTAATCTGAGAATGAGAAAAACCTTTATAACATGGCATAAAATCCAAAAGCTATAAAGGATCAATATGTTTGCATAAAAATTAAAACCATTTGATAATGATAATAGCATATATCCCTACAGTGTTTATTTCATGCCAAACACTGCCCTGAACGCTTTATATACATTAATTCACTTCATTCTCATAAGGATCCCATGAGATAAGTACTGATCCTTATTCCTCAGTTTATAGATAGAGACTCTGAAGTTAATTAATTAAACTATGAACGTCCACCTACCTAGTTAGTAGTAAAAAAACAGGATTATCATGTAGCCTGCCATCAGAGTGCGTGTTCTAACCATTCCCTAGGCTGCCACATACCACCCAATGTCAAAAGACAAAAACAAATTGGCGAGACTTTGCAACACACAGGACAAAGGACTGATTGCCCTGATACATGTAGAGGTCTTAAAAGTGCACTCAGTAGGGGCGGTGCCTGTGGCTCAAAGGAGTAGGGCACTGGCCCCATATGCTGGAGATGGCGGGTTCAAAACCAGCCCAGCCAAAAACAGAAAAAAAAAAAAAAAGTGCACTCAATAGGAGAATGGAGAGTATGAACTAACAAGCCTCCAAGTAAGCATCACAAATATGTATATTCTCCTAGATTGGTTTGGTGAAGATGTAAGAGACCAACTCAGTCTGGTGAAGATGTGGCTAAACAATCACTTTCACTGCTTGGTAGAAATGTCAATTGCTACCAGTATACCCAAATTGTTACATTATTTTTTGGAGGACAATTTGGCAATTATCTATTAAAATTTAAAATATTGTAGCCAGGTGTGGTGGCTCACATCTGTAATCCCAGCACTCTGGGAGGCAAAGGCAGAAGAATTGCTTGAGGCCAGGAGTTCAAGACCAGTCTGGCCATCTGGCAAGATCTTGTCTCTACAAAAAAGATACTTATTTGTTTATTTATTTATTTGTTTGTTTGTTTGTTTTTGAGACAGAGTCTCACTTTGTTGCCCTAGGTAGAACACCATGGTGTCATAGCTCTCAGTAACCTCAAACTCTTAAGCTTCAGTGATCCTCTTGCCTCAGCCTCCCAAGTAGCTGGGACTATAGACCCCTGTCACAACACCTAGCTATTTTTTTTAGAGGTGGGGTCTCCTTCTTGCTCAGGCTGGTGTTGAACTCCTGAGCTCAAGCAATACACCCAGTTCGGCCTCCCAGAGTGCTAGGATTACAGGCTTGAGCCACCGTGCCCAGCTACAAAAATGTTTTTAAAAATTAGCTGACTAATTTTTACAGGTGGGGGATGCCTGTAGTCCCAGCTTACTCAGGAGAATGAAATGATAAAATCACTTGAACTTAGAAATTAGAGGCTGCAGTCAGCTATGATTGTGCCTCTGCACTCCAGCTAAGGTGACAGAGCAAGACTCTGTCTTAAAAAAAAATGTTTTTTAACTTATAAAAATAAAATATTCTCATCCATTTACCTAGTAAGTCCAGTTCCAGGAATTTCTCTCATAGGAAATGCTCCCCAAAGTGCAAAAAGATAAAATATTCACTGCATCATTGTGGTAAGGCAAAAAATTGGAAATGACCCAAATTTTAATCAATGCTATGTTGGCTAAATAAATTGGGCTATACATACTACCCACACAATGAAATACTACATATGTCTTAAAGAAAGAATGAAGTAGATCCTTATGCATAGATATGGGAAGATATCTAAAATGTATTTAGCAGGGAGAAAAGTCATTAAGGATGTGATAAAATCCTATATTGGTAAAAACTAATCAGATCAATATATGCAGAGCATCTATTTTTGAAAACAGATTTATTGATGTAGAATTCATGTTTCACACATCTAACCAGGCTAGAGTACAGTGCATCATCATAGCTCTCAGCTACCTCACACTCCTGAGTTCAAGTGATCCTCCTGCCTCAGCCTCCTGAGTAGCTGCGACTACTAACTCAGCACCATGCCCGATTAATTTTTTATATTTTTAGTAAAGAAGGGTCTCACTTTTGCTCAGGCTGGTCTCGAACTCCTGAACTGAAGCAATCCTCCCGACTCCACCTCCCAGAGTGCTAGGATTATAGGCATGAGCCACAGTGTCCAGCCCCAGAGCATCTATTTTAAAAGCATTAGCATAAGAGTAGAAAATGAATATGGGAGGAATTGATATCACACTAAAGACTTTCCTTTTCTTTGTTACATATTTTTGACAAGACATCATCCTTTCATAGTTAGGGGAAAATATAATAGACATAAAATTAAATATATAATAAATAAATAGGAAAGTCCACCATTCCCTATTTATTTATTTATTCTGCAAACATGTGCTGGGCACGGCTCCTGAGTCCTGGACACTGACACTCCTGGCTGGCTGTGCAAAGGCTCATGCCCTGGAGGAACTTCTCTAGTGGGGGAGACAGAGGCAATGTGGAGCCTTTGGGGGTAGAAGGTACTGGGGAGAGGTGTGTTCTGGGCTCAGTCCTCCTGGGGGCCGCTGCAGAGGGTGTGGGGGTGGCGGGTGAGGGCTAGGAGGAGGGGCTACATGGTGGGTGAATTGGGGGGTTGCCACATGGTGCTTGGACTTTATCCTGAGGGCCATGGGGAGCAGTAGAAAGGTTTTCCTCATCGAGTGAAATCCTTACAGCAGCATTTTAGAAGGAATACAAAGGAGGCAGCACTTCGTACTCAGAGGATGGACTGTAGGGGAGAGAGTCACTAGTCCAAGGTGTCTGAGTCCAAGGTGTAAGAGACCTACAGGAAGTGGAACCTGCAGGACTGGCTGAATGACCTCAGGCTGAGGCCGTGGGGAAGGGAGGGCAAAGGATGACACCCATGTTTCTCACTGGGTGGCAACCCCTGTGCATTCGCGATCTGGGTTCAGATGACGACCAGCTTTCCAGGAACTGGGCTCTTGGGTAAAGCGAGGAGCACCTCCTGTAATCTACACGGGCACACTTGTCTGCTGCACTCTGCGATAGTCACCCAGCCACCGCCCAGGGCCTGTGGAAGCCTATGCTCCCTGCTAGCCCCACTGGGACAGTGCCATGTCCCATCAAGATGCAGGGAGGTGGGAGAGAGAGAAAGGTCATCTTGACGGACCCCTCTTCAAAATGGTGAGAAGGTCCCTGGGCTCTCTGGCTCTTGTCTCTGTGGTCAGGGTTGTCAGGGCTCCTGAACTTCACCTGGCTTTTGTGAACCAGCCCAGGGGGCAGCTCTGGGTCCCACAAGGCCCTGGGGTCTAGCCCTTACAAGGGTTCTAGCCCTTACAAGTTTTACAACTCCCCGCAGCATCTCCCTCACCTCCTGCTCGCTGACAGCTTGGCTGGGCAGAAATAGCCCCATCGGCTCACATGCCCAGTGGTTCACACGTTAGTGACCTGGGGTTATAGACTCTTCCAACACTGAGGTCCTTTCTTTCTCTCGGTTACCACTGCTGAGACTCAGGACTGCATGCTGACTTGTCTGTCCCCTTGGTCAGGGGGTCAGGGGATCAGAGGCAACTCCTACTGCAGAAGACTGGAAGGGCAGTGTTAGTGGAGTTCCCCAGGGCTGGTCTTAAAACCAGAAGCCTTTGGCTGAGCTCTGAGTCCCTAGAGGGATGGTATGGACACATGTCACCAAGGGAACAGTACCACATTACCAGGCTGGCTTTTTCCCAAGGTCCCATGGGGACGTCTTATCTTATCATACAGCTGGGCTGGGGGGCCTGCCAGGTTTTGTGGGAGCTGCCTCCAAGGGCCAAGGGTGTTTCTTCTGAAGGATTTCTTAGGATCTGCCCTTATTTAAACAGGAAAGCCTTCTGAGAGAGGGAACCGGCCAACTATAGGCATAACCCAACTGGGCAGTTTTGAGCAAAGAGAGCTCTCTCATTTTTACCAGGTTATCCCCTTGGCACCGCTGCTCCTCCTCTCTCCAGCTGCGTAGGGACCCAGTCACCAAGCTATAGCCAAATATGTATCTCATTTGCATTCCTGGTAAACTTTCCATTAATCTATAATGGGTGAAAAACACAGACTTTGAAGTCAGAATGGCTTCTTTGGCTTTACTACTTGCTAGCTAAGTGATCATGGATAAGGTAAATAAGTTGTCTGAGCCTTAGTTTCCTCCAATGCAAAGTGGAGATAGATGATAGCATAGTTCTTACTTCGCTGGGTTGCTGTGAAGACAATAAGAGACCTATATGTGGAATAGTACAGTACAGTGCTTGATAGAAGGGGATTACCATGGTTTGTTGGGGGTTTTTTGGTATTTTTTTAGTTTTGGCTGGAGGCCAGGCTTGAACCCATCACCCTTGGTATATGAGGCCAGTGCCCTACTTCTTGAGCCATAGGCACCTCCCAGGGATTACCATGGTTGCTGGAGGTATTCAGAGTTGACCCATCATGATACATACAGTCTTCTGAATATCCAACAACATGGCATTGAACGCAAGGAGAAAGATATTAGACATGGATTATGAAGGAACAGGGTACTGGTTATTCAGGTTCAGATTTACGGGGAGGCAGGCAGTAATTTGTAGGGTCACCATGCTTTGTGCCTTGGTTTTGAGCTCTAAATAAGATTATTGCTTTAGATTATTATTTTTTTTAGGGATAGAGTCTCACTTTGTCGCCCTTGGTAGAGTGCTGTGGCATCACAGCTCACAGCAACCTCCAGCTCTTGGGCTTAGGCGATTCTCTTGCCTCAGCCTCCCAATAGCTGGGACTGGGACTATAGGCACCCACCAAAACGCCTGGCTATTTTTTTGTTTGTTTGTTTGTTTGTTTCAGTTTGGCCAGGACTGGGTTTGAATCTGCCACCCTCAGTATATGGTGCTGGCGCCCTACTCACTGAACCACAGGTGTCGCACAATTTTGTTGATGTAGTTAAAGAAAAGCCTATCTATGATGCCACAACACTCTACCAAGGGCTACAAAGTGAGACTCAGTCTCCAAAAAAAAATTTATTGCTGGATGCAGTGGCTCATGTCTGTAATCCTAGCACTTGGGAGGCCAATGTGGGTGAATTGCCTGAGCTCAGGAGTTCGAGACCAGCCAGAGCAATAGCTTGATGTTGTGGTAGGCGCCTGTAGTCCTAGCTACTCAGGAGGCTGAGGCAAGAGAATTGCTTGTGCCCAAGAGTTTGAGGTTGCTGTGAGCTGAGATGCCAGGGCACTCTACCCAGGGTGACAAAGTGAGATTCTGTCTCAAAATAAATAAATAATCAAATACTATTAGCATACCTAAAAATGTTCACATTAATTGCTTAATATCATCAAATATCTATTTAATATTCAAATTGCTCTATTTGTCCACATTGCAATTATTGACATATCTGAATTTACTTAATCTATAGGTTCTTTCCCTTTCTTTTATTGTTTCTTTGTAATTTATTTGTTGGGCGAACCAAATAATTTGTCCTGGAGAATCACTCATAGTGTGGCAGCCTCAAGGTGGCTCCCAAGGGTCCTTACTTCCTGGCATTCACACCGCGTGTTGTCTCCTCCCACACAGAGTAAGGTTGACCTGACACTAGAATATGTAGAAACAGTGTTGTGTGATTTCTAAGGCGAGGTCGTGAGAAACATCATGGTTTCCTTTTTTTTTTTTTTTTTTTTAAGAGTTTCAGGTCTTGATATTTTGCCCAGGCTGGCCTGGAACTCCTGGGCTCAAGTGACTTCTTGCTTCAGCCTCCTGAGTAGCTGGGACTACAGGCCACCGATGCCAGTGACCTGGCTTTGCTCTCTCTGGAATGACTTCTCTGGAGGAAGTCAGCCACCACGTCATGAGTGCACTCAAGCAGCCTGGGAAAAGGTCCACAGGGCATGAACAAGAACCATTAACTTGCCAGCCACGTGAACAAGGCATCTTGAAAGTGGATCTCCCAGATCCAGTTGGGCCTTTAGAAGATGATGTGACATCTCAAAGGGAGCCTTCAAGGCAGACAGCCCAGCTAACCTACTTTGGGATTTCTAACCCACAGAAGTTAGGATGATAACAATGTTTATTGTTGTTTTAAGCCATCACCCTTTGTTATACAGCAATAATTAATATACACAGTCTAGACTTCGTTCATTACTTCTCTGTCCCCTGGATTTCCTGTAAACTGGTAGTTAGGCCTACAGGTGTATTCAGCTTCAGGTTTAGTTTTTTGGGAAGAGTATTTCATCTGTGGTAATCATTAGGAGGCACATGATGTCTGACTCTGTCTCTCAGTTTTTAATTGTCTGAATATGGTTTTATTTTGATCTCCTCTTAAAGATAGTTACGCTGAATAACCTATCTTCTGGGTTACAGATATTTTCCTGTCATCATAACGAAAATGCTATCGAGAAGTTCCTCTTTTTTCTCTGGCTTTTGTTTTTTTTAAAGACAGCGTCTCACCCTGTCACCCAGGCTAGAGCTATGGCATGAGGCAACCTCAAATTCCTGGGTCTAAGCAATCCTCCTGCCTCAGTCTCCCAAGTAGCTGGAACTACAGGTGCCTGCTATAATGCCTAGTTAATTTTTCTATTTTTGTAAAGATGGGGTCTTATTCTTGCACAGGCTGGTCTGGAACTCCTGATCTCAAGCCAGCCTCCCATCTTGGCCTCTGAGAGTGCTGTGTTAAGAGTACAGGCCTGAGCCACTGCACCCAGCTCTCTGGCTGTTTTTAACATCTTTTTATCTTTGATGTTCTTGGCTTCACAACAATGCCTAGATATAGATCTCTTCCTCCTCCTCTGTTTTCTTCTTTAGACCTCTTGGTGTTTGAAGATCGACATTTTTCATGCATTCTGAAAAGTCTCAGTATTAACTTTACAAATACTGCTTCTCTACCATTCTCTCCATTGTCTTCTTCTGGAGCTCTGATTAGACATTGGTTGAACTAGTTTACTCTTTCTTTCTTTCTTTCTTTCTTTCTTTCTTTCTTTCTTTCTTTCTTTCTTTCTTTTTTTTTTTTTTACTTAACACTATACTGAGGAGTCTTCTTATTCTCTAAGTCTCTTAGCCTTTTCCATATTTTCTTATTTTTCTTTTCTTTATTTCTTTTTTTTTTTTTTTGAGACAGAGTCTCACTTTGGTAGGGTGCTGGGGCATCACAGCTCATAGCAACCTCAAACTCTTGGGCTCAAGTGACTCTCTTGCCTCAGTCTCCCAAGTAGCTAGGACTAAAGGCACCCACCACAATGCCCAGCTGTTTCTTTGTTGAAGTTGTCACTTGTTGTTTAGCAGGCCCAGGCTGGGGTTGAACCCTCTAACCTTGGTGTATGTGGATGGTGCCCTAACTACTGAGCCCAGGCTCTGAGTTCTTTTCCATATTTTCCATTATGTTATCTTTCCGTTGCATTCTCAGTGCTTTTTTCCTATGCTATCTACCATTTCTCTTCTTCTTCTCCTTTTTTTTTTTTTGAGACAGAGTCTCACTATGTTGCCCCTGGTAGAGTGCTGTGGTATCACAGCTCACAGCAACCTCCAACTCTTGGGCTTAAGTGATTCTCTTGCCTCAGCCTCCCAAGTAACTGGGACTACAGGCACTTGCCACAATGTCTAGCTATTTTTTTTGTTGTAGTTGTCGTTGTTTGGCAGGCCCAGGCTGGGTTTGAACCCATCAGCCCCGGTGTATGTGGCCAGCATCCTAACCACTGAGATACAGGTGCCAAGCCATGTAATTGAATTTTTAATTCATTCTTTGAAATGTGTGTTTTGTTTTGTTTTGTTGAGGAGTCTCACTGTGTTACCTTGGGTAGAGTGCTATGGTGTCATCATAATTCATAGCAACCTCAAACTCTTGGGCTTAAGCAGTCCTCCTGTCTCAGACTCCTGAGTAGGTGGGACTACAGGCGCCCACCATCATGCCTGCATTTTTTTTTTTTTTTTTGAGACAGAGTCTCACTTTATTGCCCTTGGTAGAGTGCCGTGGTGTCACAGCTCACAGGAACCTCAAACTCTTGGGCTTAAGTGATTCCCTTGTGTCAGCCTCCCAAGCAGCTGGGACTACTGGCACCTGCCACAATGCACGGCTATTTTTGTTGTTGTTGTTGTTGCAGTTGCCATTGTTGTTTGGCGGGCTGGGGCTGGATTCAAACCCACCAGCTCCAGTGTACGTAGCTGGGCCTTAGCCGCTTGAGCTACAGGTGCCAAGCCCAAATAATTTTTTTTTTAATATTCTGAGACAAAGTCTCACTATGTTGCCCTTGGTAGAGTGCTGTGGCATCACAGCTCATAGCAACCTCAAACTCTTGGGCTTAAGTGATTCTCTTGCCTCACCCTCTCAAGTAGCTGGGACTACAGGCACCTGCCACAACATGTGGCTATTTTTTGATTGTTCTTGTCATTGTTATTTAGCAGGCCCAGGACAGCTTTGAACCCACCAGCCCTGGTGTATATGCCTGACATCCTAACCACTGAGCTACAGATGCCAAGCCATCAAATAAATTTTAAGCTTAAATCATTAAAGGTACAAAAGAAAAAAATAGAGGAAAACTTGATTAAAAAAAAAACAACCTACAGCTAATATCATTTAAAAAATTTTTTTGTAAATTTTTCCTAAACATGGTTTGGAAAATGTAACATCATTCTAATATCTCATCATTCTTAATGGTGAGATATTAGAAGTTTTCCCTAGGACCAGAAGTAAGATAAGATATTCCTCTCATCATTCCTTTTCAACATTGTGTGAAGTCCTAGCTAAAGCAATAAGACAAGAAAATAAAAGGTATACAGGTTGGGAAGAAAGAACGAAACTGTCTTTGTTCATAGATGTCATAAGTATCTATGTAGAAAATATAAAATAATTGACCAAAAACAAAACCAAACCAAAAAACCCCACCTGAAACAAACAAAAAACCTCCTGGAGCTTATAAGCAATTATTGCCAAGGCTGCAGGATGTAAGGTTAATATACAAAAGTCAATTACTTTCCTACATACAATCGTTGAAGTGTAATCTGAAATTAAAAACCCAATATTAGCATTTATATTAGCACACAAAAAAAATTGAAATTTTTTTTTATGTACCAGTAAAAAAATGAACTACTTAGAGATAGCTCTAACAAAATATGCATTATACAAGATCTATATGAGGAAAACTGCGACACTGTTGAAAGAAATCGAAGAACTAAATAAATGGAGAGACAGTCTATACTCATGAAAAGAAAAACTCAATAATTTTGTCAGGATGTCAGCTCTTCCCAATTAAAACCCCAACAATTTATTTTGTGGCTATCAACAAACTGATTCTAATGTTTATATGGAGAAGCAAGACATATAACAGCCAACTCAACTACTAAGGAAGCACAAAGTTGAGAAGTGACACTACCTGACTTCAAAACTTACTTAATGTAAAGCTATGGTATTCAACATAATGCGATACTGGCAAAAGAAAGGACAAGTAGATCAATGGAACAGAATAGTTTCCAGGATTAGACCCACATAGAGTCAACTGATCAAACAACCGGGCATCCACATGCAAAAGAAAAGAAAAGAAAAGAATCTAGACACAGACCTTGCTTACATTCTTCACAAAAATGAATTCAAAATGGAGCACAGGCGTATATGTAAAACACAAAACTAGGTCGGATGGCTCCCACTCTGGAAGGCAAGGAGGCTGGCGGATTGCTTGAGCTCAGACATTCAAGACCAGCCTAAGGGGAAGGGGGAAGGCCATTGGCCAAAGAAGGGAGGGCAATTGATGGGATCTCACCTAATGTGCACAATGTGAGGGTGTTCGGCACGCCCCCTGGTGAAGGGCTCAGCTACAACTTGAACTTTATCTTTGAAGTGAGAATAATGTAAACTAAAAATTTATACCCTCATATTAATTTGGACCAAAAAAAAAAAAAAAAAAGAAAGAAAGAAAGAAAAGGCCAGCTTGAGTAAGAGCAAGAGTCATCTCTACTAAAAGTAGAAAAACTAGCTGAGCATTGTGGCAGGCACCTCTAGTCCCAGCTACTTGGGAGGCTGAGGCAGGAAGACCACTTGAGCCCAGGAATTTGAGGCTACAGGGAGCTACAATACTGTACTCAAGCCTAGGTGACAGAAGGAGACCTTGTCACAATCAAACGAACAAACAAACAAAACCCCAGAAAACTATGAAACTTCTGGACAATAACATGGGAAAAAAATCTAGATGATGTTAGGTGCATTTATGACTTTTTTTTAGAGAGAGACAGGGTCTTGCTATGTTACCTCGTCTGGTCTTAACCTCCTGTCCTCAAGTGGCTTCCCAAACTGATGGGATTACAGGTATGAGCCACCATTCCAGGACTATGACTTTTGATGTACAATAACAAAGGCACAATTTTATGAAAGAAATCATTGATAAGCTGGATTTTATTTAATTGGGAACTTCTCCTCTGTGAGAGACAATGTCAAGAGAATGAGAAGACAAGCCACAGGCTGGGAGAAAATACTTGTAGAAGATCATTCTGATAAAGGACATTTATCAAAAGCACACAAATAATTCTTAAAACTCAATAATCAGAAAAACAACATGATTGTTAAAATGGGCCTTCACAGACACTTCACCAAAGAAGATATACAGATGGCAAATGAGTATATGATAAGATGCTCCACATGATATGTCACTAGGAAAATGCAAAATGGAACAATAATTAGAATGGCCAAAATCCAGAACACTGACAACATCAAATGCTGGCAAGGATATGGAACAACAGGTGCTCCCCCATTCATTGCTGGTAGAAATGCAGAATGGTACAGTCACTTTGGGAGCAGTTTGGTAGGTTCTTACAAAACTAAACATACTCTCGCCATATGATCCAGCAACCACACTCCTTGGTATTTTCCCAGATGAACTGAAAACTTATGTCTACACAAAAACCTGCACGTGGATTTGTATAGAAGCTTTATATATAATTACCAAAAACTTGGGAGCAACCAAAATGGAAATACTCTGTATAATACTATGATAGTGGAAGCATGTCATTATGCATCTGTCCAAAGTTGTACAATGTACAGCAGCAAGAGTGACTTTGCATGACAACGATGTGTCAATGTATGCTCATAAATTATTAAAAATGTCCCACTTTGCTGAAGGATATTGATAATGAGGGAAGCTGTGCAAGTGGGGGCAAAGGATGTATAGGGAATCTCTGTACCTGCCTCTCAATTATGCTGTGATCATAAAACTGTTCTTTTTTTGAGACAGTCTCACTTGGTCACCCTTTGTAGACTGCTGTGGTGTCTTAGCTTGCAGCAACCTCAAACTCTTGGGCTCAAGTGATTTTCTTGCCTCAGCCTCATGAATAGTTGGAACTACAGGCACCCATCACGACGCCCAGCTATTTTTTAGAGACAGGGTTTCACTCTGGCTCAGGCTGGTCTCGTGAACTCAGGCAATCCACCTGCCTTGGCTTCTCAAGTGCTGGGATTACAGGCATGAGCCACAGCACCCGGCTCCTAAAACTGTCTTAAAAAATAAATTTGCATGGTGTACATATACCACAATTTATTGATCCATTCGTGGATCAATGGGCACTTGGGCTTTTACCATGACTTAGCAATTGTGAATTGGGCTGCAATAAACATTCTGGTACAAATATCTTTGTTATAATGTGATTTTTGGTCTTCTGGGTATATACCTAGTAGAGGAATAATAGGATTGAATGGCAGATATGTACACCATGGAATATTGTGCAGCTTTAAAGAAAGATGGAGACTTTACCTCTTTCATGTTTACATAGATAGAGCTGGAACATATTCTTCTTAGTAAAGTATCTCAAGAATGGAAGAAAAGGTATCCAATGTACTCAGCCCTACTATGAAACTAGTTTATGGCTTTCATAGGAAGGCTATAACCCAGTTATAACCTAAGAACATGAGGAAGGGGGAGCGGGAGGGAAGGGAGGGGGAGGTTGGGCAGAGGGAGGGTGATTGGTGGGATTACACCTGCGGTGCATCTTACAAGGGTACATGTGAAACTTAGTGAATGCAGAATATGGTTGTCTTAACACAATAACTAAGAAAATGGCAGGAATGCTATTTTAACCAGTGTGATGAAAATGTGTCGAACTGTTTATAAAACCAGTGCATGGTGCCCCATGATTGCATTAATGCACACAGCTATGATCTAATACCAATAAAAAAAAATAAAATAAAGTTGCAACTATAGTTGACCACCACAACTCCTGGCTATGTTTTAGAGACAGGGTCTGGCTCTTGCTTGGACTGGTCTCAAACTCTTGGGCTCTAGTGATCCACCTGCCTTGGCCTCTCAGAGTGCTGGGATTGCAGGCATAAGCCACCACCCCCAGCCCTGACAACTTTTTTTTATATCAAAACATCCTATCATGGACTTGGACTTAGGATATCTCTATTTACTTAGATCTTTAATGTTCTTTCTTTTTTCTTTCTTTCTTTTCCTTTTTTTTTTTTTTTTTTTTTTTTGAGATAGGGTCTCACTTTGTCATCCTTGGTAGAGTGCTATGGCATTATAACTCAACAGCAACCATGAACTCTTGGGGTCAAGCTATTCTCTTGCCTCAGCCTCCCGAGTAGCTGGGACTACAGGCCCCCACCACAATGCTTGGCGATTTTTCAGAGACAGGGTCTCACTCTTACTCAGGCTGGTCTCGAACTCCTGAGGTCAAGCAATCTACCAGCTTCAGCCTACCAGAGTGCTGGGACTGCAGGCATGAGCCACTGCACCTCTTTAATGTCTTTCAATGAAGTTTTACAATTTTCTATGTATAGATAATGCATGTCTTATGTTTTATTTAATTCTAGGTACTATATTGTTTTTCTGTTATGGTAAATGAGGTTTTTGTATTTGTTTTAATTTTTGTTTTTTAGAGACAGGGTCTCACTCTGTCACCCAGGCTGGTGTAGCATCATGATCATGGCTCATTGTAACCTCTAATTCCTGGGCTCAAAAATTGTCCTACCTCAGATGCCCAAAGTGCTGGAATTACAGGTATGAACCATTTCACCTGGCCCAAATTGAATTATTTTTGTATTAGCACTAACATATTTATTTATTAACCAAAGGCATGAACCTAATTAAACCAGCACTTTGAAATAGTTGCATGTAAAATAATTGTGCCGAAGATAATTACATGTGGAAATGAAAGATAAAAGCAGTAAGGAGATTTAAAAATAAATAAATAAATAAATAAAATAAAGTTGCAGGCCAGGCACGGTGGCTCATGCCTATAATCCTAGCTCTCTACTAGGAGTAGAAAAAAAGTAGAAAAAAAGTAACTGGGCATTGCGGCAACAGCTTGTAATCCTAGCTACACAGGATGCTGGGGCAAGAAGATCACTCAAACCAAGTAGTTTGAGGTTGCTGTGAGCTATGACACCATAGCACTTTACCCAGGGTGACAAAGTGAGTCTCAAAACTAACTAACTAACCAAGTAACTAACTAAATAGTCACAGTAAGGATTCCATTAAAAGAAAAACAAACAAACAAAAAAGGTTAAGAAAATAAAAAACCAATAAAAGCAGAAGATAAAATAGTGAATCTGCAGGCGGTGCCTGTGGCTCAGTTAGTAGGGCACCAGCCCCATATACCAAGGGTGGCGGGTTCAAACCCAGCCCTGGCCAAACTGCAACAAAAAATAGCCGGGCATTGTGGTGGACACTTGTGGTCCCAGCTACTCGGGAGGCTGAGGCTGAGAATCACCTAAGCCCAAGAGCTGGAGGCTGCTGTGAGCTGTGATGCCATGGCACTCTACCAAGGGCGACAAAGTGAAACTCTGTAAAAAAAAAAAATAATAATAATAAATAAAATAAAATGGTAATCTCTTTTTAAAAAAATAGTGACTCTGCAATGAGGAAAATTTTTTCAAATATAAAAAAGTTGTGGAATTCACAGTGAAAAAGATTAATAGATATGTTAAACTTCTGGCACATGAAAAACTTCCTAAAATTAACATGCACTAATTTATGTATGCCATAAATAGTACAAATTCATATTCTAAACAAAGCAATACACTTAACACTTCTAGTAACCTTTATGATCTCAGTTTTCTCAAATAAAACAAAATGCATTTACATACACCAGAAAAAAAAAAAAAGGTTAAACATGAAAATGTTAGCAGTTGTAGGTAGTAGGGACATGAGTCATGTCTAGTTCTACCATCTGTGTGACCTAACTGGACAAGTCAGCTAACATTTTTTTGTTGTTGTTTTGTTTTTTTGAGACAGAGTCTCATTATGTTGCTCTGGGTAGAGTGCTGTGGTGACACAGCTCACAGCAACCTCAAACTCTTGGACTCAAGCGATTCTCTTGCCTCAGTCTCCCAAGTAGCTGGGACTACAGGTGCCCGTCACAACGCCTAGCTATTTTTGTTGCAGTTGTCATTGCTGGTTAGTTGGCCTGGGATGGGTTCAAACCCACCAACTTCGGTGTATGTGGCTGCCACTGCAACCACTGTGCTATGGGCGTTGAGCCTCAGTTAACGTTTTTTTTTTTTTTTTTTTAAGTTTGTTTGTGTAATTCCATATTGGTCTACTGTATGTGTACGTGTATGTCCTATGTGGGACAGGCAGACAGGAGGAAAGGAAGGCTTCAATCGCAAATTGGTACTGAGTGACTCCTCTGAGCAGTGACCTTATTTGAAGTTGGGACTTGTTTTCTGTGCTTTCCTATTTATTTTAAGGATTTTTTTGTGTTCTTTTTTGAGACAGAGTCTTTACTGTGTTGCCCTGGTAGAGTGCCGTAGCATCACAGCTCACAGCAACCTCAAATTCTTGGACTTAAGCAATTCTCTTGCCTCAGCCTCCCAAGAAGCTGGGACTACAGGCACCCACCACGTCTGGCTATTTTTTGGTTGCAGTTGTCATTGTTGTTTAGCAGACCCGGGCTGGGCTGGAATCCGCCAGCCATGGAATATGTGGCTGGAGCCCTACCCACTGAGCTAAGGGCGCTGAGCCTCAATGATTTTTATTCACATTTAGTACTCATGTCATTAATTATTTTATTTTATTTTAAATTTATTTTTAATTATTTAAAATTTTTTTTATTGTTGGGAATTCATTGAGGGTACAAGAAACCAGGTTATACTGATTGCATTTGTTAGGTAAAGTCCCTCTTATAATTGTGCCTTGCCCCCCAAAGGTGTGTCACACACCAAGACCCCCCTTCTCTTCCCTCCTCTCTCTCTGCTCTTCCTTCTCCCACCCCCTATCCTCTTTCCCTCTTTCTACTCTCCCCCTCCCCCCTCCATGTACTAGGTCATTAATTGTCCTCATATCAAAATTGAGTACATAGGATTCATGCTTCTCCATTCTGGGGATGCTTTACTAAAATAATGTGTTCCACTTCCATCCAGGTTAATACAAAGGATGTAAAGTCTCCATCTTTTTTAATGGCTGAATAGTATTCCATGGTATACATATACAACAGCTTGTTAATCCATTCCTGGGTTGGTGGACATTTAGGTTGTTTCCGCATTTTGGCGATTGTAAATTGAGCTGTGATAAACAGTCCAGTGCAAGTGTCCTTATAATAAAAGGAATTTTTTCCTTCTGGGTAGATGCCCAGTAATGGGATTGCAGGATCAAATGGGAGATCTAGCTTGAGTTCTTTGAGGGTTCTCCATACTTCCTTCCAAAAAGGTTGTATTTGTTTGTACTCCCACTGGCAGGGTAAAGGGTTCCTTTCTCTCCACATCCACACTAGCTTTTGCAGTTTTGTGATTTTGTGATCTGGGCCATTCTTGATGGGGTTAGATGATATCTCAGGGTGGTTTTGATTTGAATTTCTCTAATAATTAGAGATGATGAGCATTGTTTCGTATTTGATAGCCATTCAGCTGTCTTCTTTAGAGAAGGTTATTTTCATCTCTCTTACCCATTGATGTATGGGATTATTGACATTTCTTTTATTGTTAAATCATAGCTGTGTACATTAGTGCAATCAAGGGGTACAATGTCCTGGTTTCATATACAATGTGAAACATTCCCATCAAACTGTTCAATACAGCCTTCATGGTATTTTCCTAGTTATTATATGTAGATATTTGTATTCTGCCTTTAGTAAGTTTCGCCTATACCCATTCCAAGATGCACTGTAGGTGTGGCCCCACCCATCACCCTCCCTCCACCCTAACCTCCCCCCTCCCTTCCCCTTCCTTGGCCCCTTCTCCATAGTCTTGTGCTATAGTTGAGCTATAGCCTTGATGTGAAAGCCACAATTCAGCTTCATAGTAGGGCTGAGTACATTGGATACTTTTTCTTCCATTCCTGAGATACTTTGCTAAGAAGAATATGTTCCAGCTCCATCCATGTAAACATGAAAGAGGTAAAGTCTCCATCTTTCTTTAAGGCTGCGTAATATT
>CAUYPK010106689.1:0-14698 GCA_963574355.1 Loris lydekkerianus
CTGCAGGGAACATATCATTTTAATTATTATAAATATATATATCCTAGTGGCCAGGAAAGCTCTGATAAGTGTACTGGGTAGGAAGAGTGCAGACAGGCAATGTGGAGAAACCAGTCATGTGGAGAGGAAGGGAAAATAAACCGTTGTTGTTGTTGTTATTACTGTATAGACAGGGTCTTGCTCTGTTTCCTGAGCTATAGGGCAGTGGCATCATCATAGCTCCCTGCTGCCTTCAACTCCTGCACTCAAGGAATCCTCCCGCCTCAGCCTCCTATAACTGTGATTATAGGTACATGCTACCACACCCTGATGATTATTCTATTTTTTGTAGAGATAGGGTCTTGCTGTTACTCAGGCTAGTCTGGATTCCTGGCCTCAAGCCATCCTCGTGCGGTAGTCTCCCACAGTGCTAGGATTACAGGCTTGAGCCACTCAGCCTGGCCTACAATTTAGCAAACATCTCTTTTGTATCAGTTACTACGTCTCTCTACCCAAACCCCACCAACTTTTAACGCTGGTTCTACCCAAGAATGGCTAAAACGAGGAGGTAGAATAAGATATCATTACTGTGAGAGATAATAAGGGAGATATTAAACTCATAAATAAAAGTTCAAAGTCTGTATTTCTATTCTAGCTAAATGGAGAGATCTGATAAATTGATATCAATAAAATTAAAAAAATTAAAGAATATTGTGAGGTTCAGATTGAATTTTCCTTAATAAAGTATTTATATCAGCACTGCCATGGCTGAAAAATATTTGCCAATATTAATTTCTAATGATTCTACTCGTGCAGAAAATAAGGAAAAGAGAAAAGAAGACAATTATCAGGAAAAGAAAATGCCTTGGTTCTTTCTTTTATTGAGAATAGGCATCAACGGTTAGTGAACCAAAATTTCTGTGTATTTGTTCTTTTACTCTTTCATGTACCCTGTATTATACGTGCTAGGAGCTGAAAAAACATTCATAAAAATTATGTATAAACAAGCCTGTTGCCCTAAGACTCCTAGAAGGATTAAAATTAAATTAGATATTACAATGGGATCATTACTTCTACCAAAAAATTGATGATTGCTTCACAATTGCATACCTAATCCAAAAATGGAGGGTCAGAGAAGGCTTCCAGAGAGACACACAATTCAACCTTGTATTTTTTTTTTTTCCTGAGGCAGAATCTTACCATGTCGCCCTTGGTGGAGAGCTGTGGCATCACAGCTCACAGCAACCTCCAACTCTTGGGCTTAAGTGATTCTTTTGCTTCAGCCTCCCAAGTAGCTGGGACTACAGGCACCTGCCACTGCGCCCAGCTATTTTTTGCAGTTGTCATTGTTGTTTAACTGGCCTGGGCTGGATTTGAACCCACCACCCTTGGTGCATGTGGCCGGCACCATAACCACTGTGCTATGGGTGCAGAGCCTCAACCCTGTATTAACACATATCCTCGGATAGGATTTAAGTAGTCTATTAACTTGGTTGCAGAAAAGAATACAATCAATCTCTAATAAAATTTTGCATTTCTGGGCGGTGCCTGTGGCTCAAAGGAGTAGGGTGCTGGCCCCATATGCCGGAGGTGGCGGGTTCAAACCCAGCCCTGGCCAAAAACTGAAAAAAAAAAAAAAAAAAAATTGCATTTCCTTAAATTGTGAACGTAGACGAACACCACAGTAGTATTAACAATACTAATATGAGAAGTTATATGTGTTTTCATATCACATAATGCTTGTTACTACTTGAAATTATGATAGTTATTAAATCTGCCTCTAGATCTTATTAATCAGTTAATGAAGGACATATAATTACAGCTTGTATTTTTGTATTTTAATAATTCTCTTTCAATATAACTAGCTTCCTATGTAATACTATGTATTTACTTTATGTATTTAAAAGCCTGGGCTTTACCAGCCTGTCAAAGAAGCTGGTAATAAAAAGGCCTACAAATCTCTGTGTAGGACCAAGTGATTTCATAAGCAAATGAAGATAGAGGCATAGTTCTACAAGCAGGATCAGCACTATATTAAAAAGAATCATTTTATCATAAGGACATTTGCACTAGATTGTTTATCACAGCTCATTTACAATCATCAAGATGTGGAAACAATGGACGTGCCCATCAACCCAGGAATGGATTAATAAACTGTGGCATATGTATACCATGGAATACTATTAAGCCATAAAAAGATGGAGACTTTATATCTTTTGTATTAACCTGGATGGAGTTGAAACACAGTCTTCTTAGTAGGTATTATAAGAATGGTAAAGCAAGTATCTCATGTACTCAATACTGATATGAAGCCAATAGATGAAGTTATACACACCCACACCAAAGAAAAAGTCAATTTAATTCAAGTTGGTGGGGAGGGAGGAGGATTGGTATGCTCCCACCTAATGGGCATAATTTAAAAGTATATGGCACACCTCCTGGGTGTGGGACACAACTACAACAGGGACTCTATCTGCCAAATGCAAACATTCTAACCTAATTGTTTATACCCTCGTTATTAAGCTGAAATTTTAAAAAAAGAAATGTCAAAATAAATAAAGTTTTCTCCTAAAAAAAAAAAAAAATGTGGCAAGAGAAGAAAGAACATCCTCCAACTGAAAAGCAGAGAATAACTCTCTAAATTCTCTACGTTTTGGCTAGGCTTTATAGGTATAGTTCTGGTCAGTAAGAAATGAAACAGCAAATTAACAGAGACAATATCTGAATGGCCTTATAAGAAGTGCCAAAAATAATAACTCAGTGATCATTTTACAACCAGATTTTTGTTTATGTATATTCTATGTTTCTTTCTCAGTTTGTTATATATTGGGGAGGAGAAAGCTTAAATGTTATTTACTGAGCTTCTAAAGGCCCAATGTCTCATTGTGAAAAGAGTTGAGTTAGCTAATTGTCAGACAAAGAGAGTTGTAGGATGCACATTTATCACTGCTATTCGAATAGTCAAGAAGAATTGGACATGTCTATAACCTGAGAGAAGATATCTACGGTAAGAAGAGATAAAATAAATCTGAGAGATTAAGTAATTACTGGATGTGGGACTAGTACATGGTCAAGAACACAGATGGAGGAAGTGGTAGAATATGTTTTATATCATGAGGATATTGGGATCACTTCTCATCTGCCTCTTTCAACTTTTCATGTTACTACTTTTCTAAAACTTGTAAAGTATTTTATACATATCTTTCTAGACAAACTGGAATAAAGGTCTAATATTCCTTCTCTAAAAGACAAGATAAGACCAGCAAGAATGAAACACTTAAGGTTTAGATGCTTAGCTTGCCTTTTTATTTTCCCCCTTTTCAGGGGGTGTTTTCCCTTGCCAAGAATGGGGTCTTCATTCCCCATTCTGCCTGCAATTTGAGCCTAAAATGAGTTTTTGGCATGTGGTCCACCCATCCCCTTTAATATCCTTTAAACCCTAACACATAGTCCCTTAGTTTTACAGAGTAAGGTTACATAATTCTAGAGCATCAAAAATTCTCTCTCCCATTCTTCACAATTGTATGATCTTCTCCTTTCATATATATAAGTAAAACAAATATTTATTTCTGAATTCAAAGATTATAACCCAAAGTTTCATGTGTCCAGACCTGAAAACAAATGACTAAAACACCACTGGACAACATTTCTGCCCATGTATAAACACTGTGTTCAACTTTCATGATTGCTTTTTTTGAGACAAAGCCTCAAGCTGTCGCCCTGGGTAGAATGCTGTGGAATCACAGCTCACAGCAACCTCTAATTCCTGGGCTCGAGCGATTCTCCTGCCTCCGCCTCCCAAGTAGCTGGGACTACAGGTGCCTGCCACAACACCCAGCTATTTTTGGTTGCAGCCATCATTGTTGTTTGGCAGCCCGGGCTGGATTCGAACCCGCCAGCTCAGGTGCATGTGGCTGACGCCTTAGCCGCTAAAGCCACAGGCGCCGAGCCGACTGTTCTTTTCTATACTACCTCTCTTCTACTTTCAGTGTGTGTGTTTGATGTCCACTTTGTTACATCAGCAAGTATGGGTAGGGAGAGAGCATGTGAGACCAATTAAAATTACCAATAGGGAGAGCGGCACCTTTGGCTCAGTGGGTAGGGCGCCAGCCCCATAGGTGGCAGGTTCAAAACCCGCCCCGGCCAAACTGCAACAAAAAATAGCCGGGCATTGTGGCAGGCACCTGTGGTCCCAGCTACTCAGGAGGCTGAGGCAGGAGAATTGCCGAAGCCCAGGAGTTGGAGGTTGCTGTGCGCTGTGTGACGCCACGGCATTCTACCGAGGGCAACAAAGTGAGACTCTGTCTCTAAGAAAAAAAAAAAAAAAATGACAAATAGGGAACTGATTTTTTTCTATTGTTACTCACAGCTAGACATACTTGGGTCCCACACCCACTATTTCATACCCATCTCTGTTAATGCAAATATGAATTGGGAAGAAAAATTTTTCCAACATAACCTGATTATTGAGTGTTACGTGTTATAAGCCTGATGACTCAACCAAGTTATTAGTCTGTCCTTCATCTCAATACATTTTGTTGAAAACTTGAATCAGAATTTGGCAAACTAGTTTCTGATCCATGAGTTCCATATAGTTCAGTGGGATTTACTAACCCAAATCACCGCCAGTCTATTCCCTAAGCCTGAGCAAATGTGAATCCCTTTCATCAGTGTCTAGTGCCTTTGCTTCCCAAGTCACTGAAATTTCAGGAGGTAAGGTATTATTTACTATTTGCTCTTTTAAAATTCAGAAATTATCTTGAGCATAAAGAGGCATGAACGAGGAAAAGAAACCATTTAGAAACAGGTTTTCATTAAACCTGAAAAAGGTGGGTATGTTCATTGGTATGCTGGAATCTTTAATAACAGGCACTTAACAAAGAAAGAGATAGAACAAAAGAAAAAACCCTCTGAGTTGTAGCATACTTTCTCCATGGCTGACTCCAAGCTACTAAGTGGCGTTGAACATGGAGTTAGGAAGAGATATACACTACCTTCTCTTGTGAGCTGCCTCAGGCCACTTACATCACAATACTGATTATACAGAGGGTGCAAAATTGAAGACATTTTGTTGGAAGTAAGATGGAGCATTCCCTAGAAGTGTACAAATTTGACCAGTAATGGCACCTTCAACTCAACTTCAGAAAATAATACATGGATAACATCTTTTCGAATGTTTGTAGATTTTTGGCACCCTCTGTATACATTGGGCAAAGTAGAACAGACCACCAATGCAATTGCAAAAACATTCAATTTATCTTTATAGCCTTTCTGTCACCACTCTTCAATACTACCTTCCAGAAGTCAGAAACTTAAGCCCTTCTTTGCAGATGTTTGTAATATCCACATATCAAAAATCTAGGGCAATACATTGGTGGTTCAATGGTATAATTCTTGCCCTTCAAATACCAAAAATCCAAATGTTTTCATGTAATATACTTGTAATATTACATGGGGAATAAAAATATTTTCTTTGCCTTAAGGATAATAATAATTAAACTACATGTCACCAAAGTTCACACTGTGCCAGTTGCTATGTACATAACTTTAGGGAAAGGGAGGGGAGGGGAGGGGGAAAAATGGGTGGAGGGAGGGTAATTGGTGGGACCACACCTATGCTGCATCTTATAAGGGTATATATGAAACTTACTAAATGTAGAATATAAATGTCTTAACACAATAACTAAGAAAATGCCAGGAAGGCTATGTTAACCAGTTTGATAAAAATATTTCAAGTTGTATATAAAACTAGTGCATGGTGCCCCATGATCACATTAATGTACACAGCTATGATCTAATAAAAAAAAATATATTAGAGGCTCAGCGCCCATAGCACAGTGGTTACGGTGCCAGCCACATACACCAAGGGTGTCAGGTTTGAGCCTGGCCGGAACTGGCTGAACAACAATGAAGACTGCAAAAATAACAACAAAAAAATAGCCGGTCATTGTGGTCGGCGCCTGCAGTCCCAGCTACTTGGGAGGCTGAGGCAAGAGAATTGCTTAAGCCCAAGAGTTGGAAATTGCTGTGAGCTGTGACGACACAGCACTCTACTGAGGGTGTCATAGAGAGACTCTGTCTCTAAAAATATATATAACATTTTGCATTTTATAAGGTCTTAAAGATAGTACCTCATTTATATAAAAATAAAATAAATATTTAATCAGTTATATTAATAATAGAATCACTGGAATAATAGATATTATGTTTATAGGAAATGTTCATTTTACAAGGCATATTTGAACTTTTATAACTCCCTAGACCTTACTTTTCAACTGAGGAAACAAAGGCTTATAAGTTTTAAATTTACATACTCAATGTTACATATTTTAGAATTACTCAGTTGATTATAAAACAGGCTTCAATTTACTTCTAAACTGTGTTATTTTCCACCAGAATTCTACTAACAAATTTCTAGTTTTTTCCCTTTCGTTAAGAAGGAAAAACATTCTCCAGCTAAATACTCAAGACAATATTGTATATGCTGTAATGTTCCGACATATTTACTAAGATAATTTTTAATTTGTATTGTCTACATATTCTAAAGTTGATAAAATTAATAACTGTTAATTAATTCGTGAATATAAGAATTTATTTATCAAGATGTACTACTTAAAACTTACTATTTCAGATATGCTCTGCCCAAGTGAAATATAATGAAAATGTATTTTTTCTTTTCTGGATAACACACTTCTTTCAGTATTTCCAAAGATGAAAAAATGTTAGATGAAAAATGTTGCATACACACACACTTATATATTTATTTAAAATTGCCAAATTGTGCTTTGCTGACATATCGAAATTGCTGTACTTGTAGAAAAAGATACAGTATGAGTTTTTGCCTTGAAGAGAAAATAAATTCATTCATCTAGACATTTCAACTTTAATAAAGAAATAAAACTTAAATTGTATTTTTGTGAGAAGGGAGCATAGTAGCATTATCTAAGAAGTATGTTTGTCTTATTTTTTGATATATTTCTCTGTGGTAAAGCATCAGTTAAGTGACTTCTGAATTTGTTAGAGCTATGCATTTTTTATATTATTCTGTTAATAATAGTAATGATTTCAATATGTGAGAAACATCATCAGCAATTTCCTCAATTAATTTATTTCTATGATTTATGTTCTTCAAGAGCAGTGGGAAATATATATTATGAATACAATAGTGTACCATATCACTCTTCAATGAATAAGGTATATTTATTTTTTATTTTTTTTTTTTTTTTTTTTTTTTTAGAGAGAGACAGAGTCTCACTTTATCACCCTCGGTAGAGAGCTGTGGCATCACAGCTCATAGCAACCTCCAACTCCTGGGCTTAGGCGATTCTCTTGCCTCAGCCTCCCAAGGAGCTGGGACTACAGGCGCCCCCCACACCTGGCTATTTTTTTCTTGCAGTTTGGCCAGGGTCGGGATTGAACCCGCCACCCACAGTACATAGGGCCGGCGCCCTACCCACTGAGCCACAGGCACAGCCTGAATAAGGTATATTTCATATATTGGTTCTAGAATTATAAACTAGCTCTTTGTTTTAGGTCATCTCAATTTTAAATTGATTTGAGGACAAGAAAAGAATACATTTTTAATGCCATATAACAGTATACAAAATAAGATGAATGTTTTCAAAACACTTTTCATGAAAATAGTTGCAGCTTTTTTTTTTTTTTTTGCAAGGTTTCTCAGTTGTTTTTTTAGTTTCTTGGTTTTTTCCAGAGAGAGGTAGCCAGTTAAAACTAAATGTTTCTATTTTCTTTTTAAGGGGGTGAGTCTTAGTTCTAAAACAGGCTTTTGAGGGTCTCAATATCACCATGTTAGCTGAAACTCCTTAAAATCTACACACTGATCTACCTACTTTCCTATGAAGACATGTCATGATCTTTCTCACCCCTGTCCCAGTATCCATGCTGTCTCCCACTCCATTACTATTTGTTGCAATTCCATCCCTCTGTCAATGTTCAGTTGAAGATATAATTGTGTTTACTGTTTACTTCTTTCCTTGATACTAATATTATAAACTTACTCTCCAGATGTGAGCAAATACACGAGAATACACTAAAAGATTTTTTAAACATGAAGAAACAAGATGAGATAAAAGTGTACCATGTGTGTGTATGTATATACATAAAATACTGAAACTAGACAGCTGTGTTTCTGAGGGGAAACACTGAATTGTCCGGGGTTCATTCCTTTGCAGCTGGACCAGGGAGTGTATTCACTTTTCTCATTAACTCAGATGTTCTCTTCTGTTCCTCTAATACCTACATTAGAAACTCATTTAGCATTTCTGAGTACTCATAAAGGAATTCTAGCTACTTCCTACACATACCTGTTCTAATATAGCCAAAAACCATTTGGTGACATTATCAACTCATTGAAGTGAGAGATGTGACAGAAAGAGCACATGCCACACAGAATAAATATAAAAGTGTCAACCACTTAAATGGAAAAAAAATCCATCTGGCTGATTTGTCTTTGAAAAATGAGTTGTGTATTAAATTCCTTCCTTAATTCATGACAGCCAATTAATCTCTAAATAAACAGAAGTATATCATATTCATTTCAAGTACTGATACCAATACTGATTGAGAGTCTACTATACATAACACAACGGTTAGATTTCAGAAAAATTATAAAAAAGAATTAAACATAGTCACTGCCCTTAAGGGTACTTATCTTTTAAAGGTTATGGACTAGGGTAGAATGAAATGCCTGCCAATAAAATTCAAGGTAGAATTAATAACTTCTCATTATAGAATAAGAATCAGTCATATTTAATTGAGAAGGAATTTTAAAAGGTTTTAAGAAGAGAAGCTTTTAGGTGAGCTTTAACAGAATAGGCCAAAATATTCAGCATATGATCTAATACCATTATCTGCCTAGAACATATTTAGTTTTTAATATTATGAAAAATGAATATATGATATATAAAGTTAGATATGTCGATTATTATAAAGTGCAATGTAACAGCAAAATTAATAAGTGTTAGAAGTTAGGAACCAAAAATTAATGGAGGATATTTCAAAATTTAATAATATCTCCACTTAACTAAAAATAATACATTTTATTAATATTATTTTTAGAGTACAAAGCAGTTTAATACATCTATTCCATTGTTCTTGATTACAAAGTTATTCAACAGAAATCATTTTATTTTTTCTAGTAAAGAACAGTATGCATCTTACAAGGGTATATGTGAAACTTAGTAAATGTAGAATGTAAATGTCTTAACACAATAACTAAGAAAATGCCAGGAAGGCTATGTTAACTAGTGTGATGAAAATGTGTCAAATCGTCTATAAAACCAGTGTATGGTGCCCCATGATCACATTAATGTACACAGCTATGATTTAATAATAATAAGAATAATAAAAGAACAGTATGGATACACACAGAGTACTTAGTAGATCTTCACTAAACTCCAACAATGAGTATTTTATTTTTATTTTATTTTTCTTTTAATCATAGCTGTGTACATTAATGTGGTCATGGGGCACGATACACTAGTTTCATAGACCGTTTGACACATTTTCATCACACGGGTTAACATAGCCTTCCTGGCATTTTCTTAGTTATTGTGCTAAGACATTTAAATTCCACATTTACTAAGTTTTAAAAGCTTATCTCCCAAGAATATTTCAAGGATTAAGACATCAATTTGATCAACAATACACTTCATATCATTTATCATCATTTACAAGATATCTCTTACTTCTCTGCACCAAAGAATTCTAAGACAACTGGTGTAGTTACTTCTAACAAGATCTTCCATGTAGCTCTACACCATGTAGACTTCCCTAACATACTGGCCAAATAAACTTAATTAATAACTCTAAGTAAATTAAATTTTCAAAAATAAATGAAGCTCATTCCTTCTCATGAATGTATTAACATGATATGCCACAAATGATTATTCTTTTAAAGCAGATGGTACAGTTTCAACAACAATTATTGAAGAGTAGGCATCTATATTTAAACAAATTCTACCACCTACCATCATGTTTCATTTGACAATCTGTTCTTCTCAATTCTAAGATTCCCATCTTTTGTGAGTTGAAAACTTTCCTAATGTGTTCTAGAGAAATTCAAAGACTTTGCTGTTATATCAAATACATCTTAAATTTGCAAGTGTTAGTGATGCCTTTTCAAAGCAGAAACAGAAGTTGCCCACAATTTATGACCATTTGAAAGAGATTACCTGGGAAGAAAAACACCAAAATTAGAGTAACTTACTTAATGCAGTATAGTGTGCATTATCCAAATTCATCCTGGGTTCCATATAGAGTAGTGTAAGACTTTTCAGTAATAGATTATAAATCATTTAAGCAATTTTCTTATGTTTTCTATGGGACAAAATACATCTTATTAATATTTTGAAGTTGTTCAATTCCTTTAAAGTAGCATTTAAAATGATACCTGTTTTTTTTTTCTTTTTGTTTATGATAACTTTATATTTTGGAGGAGAAAAAAAAAAAGTAAGAAAAGATGGGCTTCCAACTTTCCATAATCTATCATTAGGATTCTGGTTAGCACTGTCTGACCACTCATTCAAGAACTCTAATTTATTGCCTATTTTCCAAGAGCAAAGTTGATTACCTAATAACTGGACTGAAAAGGGGGGACATTGTGATCCAATAGCATAACTTCTAAGCCACTAACCACAGACTTTGTTAGGATCTTGTTGAATATTTTTGCATCTATATTCCTTAATGATATTGCGATATAATTTTTTTTTCATTGTTGGGTCTTTTCCTGGTTTGGGGTTCAGGGTGATATTTGCTTCATAGAACGTGTTGGGTAGTCTTCCTTCTTCTTCTACATTTTGGAACAGGTTGAGTAATATGGGTACTAATTCCTCTTTAAAGGTTTGGTAGTTATGATGTGAAGCCATCTGGTCCTGGGCCTTTCTTTTTAGGGAGATTTTGCATGGTTGATGCTATTTTAGAACTTGATATAGGCCTTTTCAACATTTCCACTTGATTCTGGCTAAGTCTTTATGGTTTTGATTTGCATTTCCCTGATGATTAGTGATATTGAGCATAATTTTCATATATTTGTTGAATCCTTTGCTCATTTCTAAATAAGTTTATTTGGCTTTTTGGTTTTGAATTAAGTTTCTTATATTGTGGACATTAGTCCCTTTTTGGATAAATAGTTTGCAAATATTTTCTCCCATTCTATTTGTTGCCTCTTCACTTTGTTGATTGTTTCCTTTTCTGTGTCAAAGCTTTTTGGTTGATACAGTCCCATTTGTCTACTTATTCTTTTGGATCAGTTGCTGTTTCCATTTTTATGAAGTAAATTTTGTAGGAAAAGGCTTTTTCACATAGATGTATCTATGGTGTTTTCTGGGTAGGATACTTTGGCTTTGGTTGTCTGTAGGCACAACAAAGTAGTCTCTATATGACTTCTTCAGCTATAGTCAGTGTCAGTGGTGTCTGTGAGTGACTCAGTGGCATAGTTTGTTGGTAGGGGCTTTGACTTTGCAATCATTTTAAAGGCTAGACAGGATGGTACTCTGTCTCTTAGTGGTGTGAACATTCATTAGCTTTGTTACTGATGGGTATTGGGTCACTGGTATGGGTGGTAGTGGGCTCTGGACAGGCTGGTACTCTGGCCCTTAGGGACATGAACAGACATTCAGTGGCTCTGTTACTGGTAGGTATTGGGTCACTGGTGGGGATGGTAGTGGATCCTGATTGGACTGGTCCTTAGGTTTCTGGGTGGTGTACATTGATTCTGCACTTCATGGATTTTAACTCATCAACTGACTTGAATTGGGAACCTGATCACATTTTGATCCATAGTTCACAGTGTTTCTTGAAGGCAATTCTTCAAGAAACAAAGTTAGAAGCATCACTATACCAGATTTCAGGTTAGATTACAAGTCCACAGTGATTGAAACAGAATGGTATTGGCACAAAAATAGAGACATTGACATATGGAACAGAATAGAAAACCTAGAGAAGAAACAGCCACATCTTGCCAACTAATCTTTGATAAATCAAACAAAACATACGCTTGGGAAAAGAATCCCTATTCAATAAATCATGCTGTGAGAACTGGTTAACCACATATAAAACAGTGAAAGTAGATGCACATTTTTCAACACTTATAAAAATTGACTCAAGATGGATAAAATACTTAAATCTAAGATATGAAACAATAAAATTCCTACAAGAAAGTGTAGGTAAAACCCTGATGATGTAAGACCTGGGGAAATATTTTATGAACACTTCAATGGCAATTGCAACAACAACAAAAATAAACAAATGGGACTTAATTAGGCTGAAAAGCTTTTCTACAGCTCAGGACACAACTATTAAAGCAAATAGACAACCCTCAGAATGGGAAAAGACATTTTCATGTTATGACTATGCCAAGGATTGATAACTACAATCTATAGAGAACTCAAATTAAACAACATAAAAAGATCAAACAATTCCATCTATCATTGGGTAATAGACATCAATAGAATCTTCTCTAATAGAAGATAGATGAATGGCCAATATGCATGAAAAAATGCTCATTGTCCCTAATCATCAGAAAAATGCAAATAAAAACCACCCTGAAATACCACCTGACCCCACTGAGAATGTTCCAAAGTTTTAGATGCTGTCATGGATGTGGAGAGAAGGGAACAGTTCTACACTGTTGGTGGGATAGCAAATTAATACAGCCTCTTTGAAAAGAAATATGGAGAATCCTCAAAGAGCTCAAAATAGATCTTCCATTTGATCCTGCAATTCCATTACTAGGCATCTACCCAGAAGAAAAAAACAATTTATCATAAAGACATTTGCACTAGATTATTTATTGCAGCTCAATTCACAATCGCCAATATGTGGAAACAATCTAAGTGCTGCTCATCAACCCATGGATGGATTAACAAACTGTGGTAAATGTATACTATGAAATACTATTCAGCCATAAAAAAGACAATGACTCTACATCTTTTGTATTAACCTGGATGGAGTTAAAACATATTTTTCTTAGTAAAGTTTCTTAAGAATGAAGAATTAAGAATCCAATGTACTCAATATTAATATGAAGCCAGTAGATGAACTAATACATACCCACACAAGTGAAAACTCAATTCAATTCAATTTGGGGGAAGGGGAGGGAGAGGGCAAGAGTGAGAGAGATCGGTATGCTCTTACCTAATGGGCACAGTGTAAGTATATATGGTATACCTCCTGGGTGCAGGATACAACTACAACAGGGACTTTACCTAATGAACACAAGCATTGTAACCTAATTATTTGTACCATCATATTAATCTGAAATTAAAAAACAAAGTGTTTTTTGGTTAAACTTGTTACCAGAGAGATGCCAATAAAGTTTATGACCATTTTTTAAAGTTTATTTCATTTTCTGAAAGAGAATAAAAATGAAAAAAATGATTTAAAAAGGTAGCAAGACGAAGATGAACCAAGTTTTACTGATATTGATGATGAATTTTATAGTCACTTTTCAATTGCTAAACATGGCTGTAATTGGAGATGTAATGAAATACTTAACAGTAAATTTCTTTATAAAATCTCCATACATCTTTTAATTTTGAAAATGACAAATGTATTTCCTAGTTCATTATAAATTCTGCAACTCATTGTTAACTTGAGGCAATGTGTAGTGTAATAAATAAATAAAATTATTCATTATTCAGGGTATGCTAAAACGTTTGGAGGTGGGGATTACTATCCTTATTTCACAGAATAAAAAATAGTAATGAGAATGCATACATAATTGCACCAAGTTATTTTTTTTATTAGGAAAGAAACTAGATTTCAAATCAATTTTTGTCTGACTCCCCACTGTATCTTATTGCCTCTTAAGGCAATTCTCTTGGCCACCCTATCCATCATTGCCAAGTCACCATATTGGGTAGTCTGCAGGGTTTATTTTCAGAGGACTAGTATAAGAAATGAGACACACAAAACTCACAAGATTGATTAAATATTTTTCGAATGCTCCATGGAATCCTACCCAGCACTACAGAGGGCCTGTGCATGTCCTCTTAGTTTTCCAACTCTAATTCCAAATTCGTTGTACCTTGCCTTTACAGTAGGGTTAAATTTGTCATGCATTTGGATGAAGAAGCATTTAAAGATATTTTAGTTGTACTTAAGTCTCATGAGAGAATTGTTGTTTTAAGTGGTAAGATTTGTCTCTTGTCTTGTTTTATCCTGGCAAGTACATAGATCAATACTGCTCAGAATTTGTGGAGACGAATGCAAATAAACCTCTAAGTCTAAATAAAACATCTTTAAGTATATAAACCTATTTCATTTGGATTGCTTCCAAACAGCTTTTTGTAGCACATAAGACTGAGTGGCTATTGGTAGAAAGGTCACTGTCCTGGAGAAAACATTAGAAACAAAGAAAAATACCGCATACACTCGAGTATAAGCCGACCCGAGTATAAGCTGACCCCCTTAATTTTACCCTAAAAACTGAGAAAACTTAGTGACTTGAGTATAATCCGAGGTGGAAAGTGCAGCAGTCACTGGTAAATTTCAAAAATAAAAATATATACCCAAAACAATTACAATAATTGAGGAATCAGTAGGTTAAATGCTTTTTAATATTTATTGCTAAAGAAAAACTGTAAACTAGCAACAACTTTAAAACTTTAAATAAAGTGCAGAAAACCGTAGCTTAACAGGTAATCAAGCTAAATCACAAAGGTTAAAATCCTTCAAAACTGGATTCCTCCTCCTCATC
>CAUYPK010106692.1:0-24100 GCA_963574355.1 Loris lydekkerianus
GATTGTGTCTTCATGACTTGCTCAGTCGCAGGGAAGGGATTGTGTCTTCATGACTTGCTCAGTTGCAGGGAAGGGATTGTGTCTTCATGACTTGCTCAGTCGCAGGGAAGGGATTGTGTCTTCATGACTTGCTCAGTTGCAGGGAAGGGATTGTGTCTTCATGACTTGCTCAGTCGCAGGGAAGGGGTTGTGTCTTCATGACTTGCTCAGTTGCAGGGAAGGGATTGTGTCTTCATGACTTGGTCAGTCGCAGGGAAGGGATTGTGTCTTCATGTTCACTAGCTTCATGTGGCCTTAGGCAGGTTCTTCTGTTCCATCCTTCAATGGGAAACTTTGAGGATTAATAAAATATCTTTTAAACTTGGATCCTGGTATTTTCTCGAAGCTATAAAAAAACTGTAAATACTGTGGGCTAGGAAAAAAAATAGAGAACAGAATAGGTAGTACTTATTCTATGTTAATGGAACGTAACTTGTGGTTTACATAAGTTTCCATTAAATAATTTCTGATTGTGCTTCTTCTCCAAGGACTGCAGTGAGAGACTCTGTAAAAATGAAATTCCCAAACCGCATTTCTTTGGTTTATCAGTGCCCACTTGGCTTAGTGAGACAGGGGAGACTTTTGAACAGATAGTTTTTTGTAGCCTTTAAAATTTGTAGAATTTCGTCCCAGCTACTGGGATGGCTGAGGCAGGAGGATCACTTGAGCCCAGGAGTTCAAGACCAGCCTGGGCAACATAGTAAGACCATGTCTCGTAAAAAAAAAAAAAAAAAAAAAAAAAAAAAAATTATATGTATATATATTTGTGTGTGTGTGTATGTGTGGTGTGTGTGTGTGTGTATACACACACACATATGAAAACTTATTGGAAACTCTTTTTAAATCCTCATGTCTCAAAAAGTGATCAAGTTGAAGGGATCAGGTGCCTGAATTATGAAGAATGGCATAAATCATGAGAGGGTCTTTTGAAATTACCTGGGTGAAAGAAAGTTTTGTTTCTTTATCATATTCTTCTGCTCAAGTTGGCCAGGTGTAGTTTATAGTTTCCAAAATACCCGTTGGACTGGCTTTGTGCTGATAATATCAGTTCTTTCATATTGCCCCACGTCATTTTTAGAATGTTTATGTAACTGCCCTATTCAATAAGGTCCTAAAACAATTTTGCTGTTATGGTGTTGGTTCTCCAGACATTTGTTATGTACTCATGGGAATCAACAAGAGAGCTACTTTTCGTGGCTCCTGGCCACAAGTGGTGTGATGTGTCCTTATATTGGCAGAGGTCTTTTGAGGGGATGTAATGTGGAACATCTCCTTGCTGTTCTGTGATGAAGAGATGGGGGGGGGGGTGAACTGCCTTTATGCAGATTTAATGTAGGTGACCTGTTTGGTTCACCTGAGGCTTCTGAGGGTCCTTCAGCTAGTTTGGCTGAGAACCTTTTTTTTTTTTTTTTGGAGACAGAGTCTCAAGCTGTTGCCCTGGGTAGAGTACTGTGGCGTCACTGCTCACAGCAACCTCAAACTCTTGGGCTTAAGTGATCCTCTTGCCTCAGCCTCTTGAGTAGCTGGGGCTACTGCCACCTGCCACTATGCCCAGCCAGTTTTTCTAGTTTAGTAGAGATGGGGGTCTTGCTTTGCTCTGGCTAGTCTTGAACTCCTGAGCTCAGGCGATCCACCTTCCTTGGCCTCCTAGAGTGCTAGGATTATAGGTGGGAGCCGCCGTGCCCTGCCCCGTTAACGTCTTTTTGAATACCCACATTTCTTCAGCTGTCTGTTGCTTCCCTTTTGATTCTCTAAAGTACCTGGAGATTCAGACCCCTATACTTGGACCTGTCTAATTACAATTGTTGTAAATCGTCTTTTCTATGGCATGAAGCTCCTTTATAAGTAAACGTGTTCTATTTGACAGCTTCCCTAGTCGTTTGTTTTTTTTATCCTCTGACCTAGCAATTCTACTTGTAAAAATTTATCTAAAGGAAAAAAGTCAAGGATGTATATAAATCTCTTACAAGGTGGCTTATAAAAATATTATTTTTAATAGTGGAAAATCTGGAAATAATTTAAAGGCCCAGCCTCAAACCTGAACTTGTCAAGATACGTAGACATTCAACTATTTCGATTATCTGAGGAGTGCGGTGGTTTAAAAGAATAGGTTGCGGATCTAGAGCATGTGAGTTCTTTCTTTTGTTTTGTTAGAAACAGGCTCTTGCTTGGTTGTCTGAGCTGGAGAGCATTGGTGTGACCACAGCTCACTGCAACCCCACACTCTGGCTCAACTGATCCTGCCTCAACCTCCTGAGTCTCTGGAGCTACAGGTGCACACCACCATACCTGGCTTATTTTACTTTATTTTGTTTTATTTATTTTTTTGGAGACAGAGTTTCACTCTATTGCTCAGGCTAGTGTGCTGTGGCCTTAGCCTGGCTCACAATAATCTCAAATTCCTGGGTTCAAGTGATTCTCTTGCCTCAGCTTCCCAAGTAGCTGGGACTAAAGGTGCCTGTCACAACACCCGACTAGTTTTTTTTCTATTTTTGGTAGAGGTGGGGTATCACTCTTGCTCAGGCTGGTCTCCATCTCCTGAACTCAAGGGATCCTCCTACCTCAGGTCCTGGAGTGCTAGCCTGCCTAATTTTGTGTGTGTGTGTGTTTTTTTTTTCTTTTTTGGAGACAAGAGTCTTAAGCTGTCGCCCTAGGTAGAGTACCATGGCATCACAGCTCACAGCAACCTCAAACTCTTGGGCTTAAGCGATTCTCTTGCCTCAGTCTCCCAAGTAGCTGGGACTATAGGTGCCTACAACACCGGGCTATTTTTTGGTTATAGTTGTCATTGTTGTTTGGTGGCCCCGGGCTGGATTTGTACCCGCCAGCTCTGGTGTATGTGGCTGGCACCCTAGCTGCTGAGCTACAGGCACCAAACCCCTACTTTTATATTTTGTAGAGATGGGGTTTCACCTGAGGTTAACTCCTGGCCTCAAGTGACCCTCCTGCCTTGGTCTCTCAAAGTGCTGGGATTATGTGTATGAGCCACCTGCACACAATCTCAGATTATGTGAATTCCAACGACCCCCCACCCCCTCTGTCTATGGGGTTTCCTGTTGTTTGTTTTCAACTTTGACTTCACCTGTTTTAAAGCTCTAAGTCACATGGAAACAACCTAAATGATCGTTGACATGAAATAAGATATTCTTATTTAATGATATCAAATAAGGATGGCGTAGACAATGAGGCACACATACGTACTGTGTACACTGCATATGCACACACACATGAACACATACACGTGCATGCACACACAAACACGCACACATACATGTCACACATGTACACATGTGCATACATACGTGCTACATACATATGTACACACATACACGGTAGATTATTGTTTGGCCTTAAAAAAGGAAGCTCTTCTGCCACTTAGAGCTTTGGGACCTTCCAAGTTTTTTAATGGTTGATAATTACAATTGTTTAACAGCTCTCTTTGGGTTATTTTGAATATCAAAGAAATTGCTAATACGTGTGAAATACTTGGACCCTGTCTGGACCAAAGTAAATGGTCCATAAACATAAGTTGCTGTTGTTACTGTTAAAACTATTCCATGAATAGATACTCACAAAATTTTTTAAATGCAAAAGATTTTTGAAATAGCATGGATACTGTTTTGTTAAATATAAGAATTAAAAAACTGGAAGGGTCTACCTCTTGGGTGAGAGGACAATCTCTTTTTGATTCTGTGTTTTTTCTTTCCTATTTTGCTTTGGTAATAGGAAAAAATTTTCATATGAATTTTATTTTGGGGTCTTTGGGTAAAAACACCCAGAAGTTTACTGGCAAGTTAATCCTAAAAAGGACAATTTGGCTTTTCATATTATTTCAGAGTTTCATTTGTTCCCCAGTGATTGACTAATTATTTAAATAGTTATTGTGGTGTGTGTACAGGTGTGTCAAAAATAACCTTTCCGTACAAAGACGGCTTCCTACAGGTAACTTTCAACTTGTATGTAGTGTGTTAATCTTACTGTGGTTTATTGTTTTTCTTAAACTCAGTTTCCTGTTCTTTTGCTTTTTCATGTCAGCATTGATGAAAATAAATACTTTGCTCTGCAGGACTAATAAGCTAGATGGAGTGTATTTATAATTTGAGGAAATAGCCCGAACTGTGGTCAGATAAAACTGCATTAAAAAGCCTGGAGCACTTTGATCAGAGTTTTATTATATAAGGTAGGGAACCAGGAGTATTCTATTCTTCTTTTTTTTTTTTTTTTTTTGAGACAGCATCTCACTGTGCCACTCTCGGTAGAGTGCAATGATGTCACAGCTCACAGCAACCTCCAACTCTTGGGCTTAAGCTATTCTGTTGCCTTGGCCTCCCAAGTAGCTGGGACTACAGGCGCCCACCATAATGCCTATTTTTTTGTTGCAGTTCTCATCGTTCTTTGACCTGGCCCACGTGGGTTCGAACCTGCCAGCACTGGTGTATATGGCCGGCGCCCTACCCACTGAGCTACAGGCACTGCTCAGTGGAACCAGGAATATTCTAAATAGTCTGTGCCTGTGCTGTAAACCTTCCTAATGTGCCGGTGAAGGGGACAAAGGGGATGGAGATCCTAAGGTGACCGGCCCCTGGAAGCTCCTGACTGCTCTGGAGCATCATGTGGTACCTTAGCACAGTTTATAGTCTTAAAGTCTGTTTACATTTAAATATGTTTTCTTTTAAAGTTGTAAATAAGATGGCTTTGGATACTGTGCCACATTTGCCCTGCGACTCCCATTGTCTGGGAGTGGCCAGGCTTGTATGTTGCTGGTGTGGGGGCTGGGCTAGGACAGCGGGAGGGTGTCTGCATGGGTTGAGGTGGGAATTGTTTATGGTTTGCGTCCTGTGAGAGGGTCTCTGATTTTACTCAATAAATGTGGAACAAATTGACATCTGTGCTAATTCTCTGCTGGGTTGAAAATTGTTGGGGTGTGGATTGGCAGGGAGTGAAGAACGTGGACAGATAATCGTGGGTAACCACTGTGAAGAGGTGAGAATGTGCTTAGTTATGTTACGTCTGTTAATTGTCACCACAGTGACTCTACCAGATAGGTCCGTGACCACCCTCGTTTACAGGAGGGTGAAGTTTTCCTTTAAGAATATTTTCATTTTGGAAAGGTTGGCTGCACCAGGGGTTACTCTGCTTCATAAGCCAACCCACTAGCTCTCTGCCTGCCTTCCCATCTCTCACACAAACAAAACAGAAGAAAAGTCTTACTTTGAGGTGAAGAATGGGGCATGATGTGTCTTCGCAGACTCTTCAGATGAATGAACTTTTTAAATTGAGGTGTAACTTACATACCGTAAAGTGCACAGATCTTAGTTGTACAGCTTCATGAGCCTTTCCGTGTGTTTAACTGGACACAGATGAAAACACAGCACCTGTCACCCAGAGGGTTTCCATGTGGTCTCTCCCAGTTAGTCATCTTCCTAATGGTTAGGACCACTAGTCTGGCTTTTCCACCATAAATTAAGGTTATTGCCTCTTCTTGGGTCTCCTATGAATGAGATCATCCAGGCGCCTTCTCTGCAGGGCACAGCTCTGCTCAGTGCTGTGGTACAGGCTTCACCCACATTGTTGCGTGTACTGGTAGTTCTTAGTTGCTGTGTGGTGCCCCTTGTGTAAACAGCGTAATTTATCTCTTTTCTTTCTTTTTTTTTTTTTTTAGAGACAGAGTCTCACTTTGTCACCCCAGGTAGAGTGCCATAGTGTGGCAGCTCACAGCAACCTCCAGCTCCTGGGCTTAGGCGATTCTCTTGCCTCAGCCTCCTGAATAGCTGGGACTACAGGTGCCCGCCACAACGCCCGGCTATTTTTAGAGATGAGGTCTTGCTCTGGCTCAGGCTGGTCTTGAACTTGTGAGCTCAGGTAAACCACCTGCCTTGGCTCCCCAGGGTGCTGGGATTACAGGCATGAGCCACTGTGCCCAGCTCCATTATCCCTTTTCTTGGATTGTTTTTGTGGCTTTGAACGTCCTTGTAGTTCATGGCTTTTGGTAGATATAGGTCCTCATTTCCCTTGGGTGTGTGGGTGTGTGTGTGAGAATGGAGTCACTGCCGGGGGGGGGGGGGGAAGTGTTTGGTAGATGGCCCCAGGTTTCCAGCCTCATCAGTGGATAAACCGTGCCCCAGCTGTGAGAGAGCGCGCCATTTGTTCCATGTCCTTGCCAGCAGCGGTTTAGATATTCCACTCTCACGAGTGGGGAGTGTGAGAGTGTGCAGGTGAGCGCAGCTTGAGTGGCTTATGAAGGTAAATGACCACTGCCCTGTACAGCACAGCGCTTTGGTTAGCAGCTTACCCAGACCCAGGTAGTTTAAATGACAATGAAAAAAGAAAAAAACTGGTTGAACCTTATCCTTTACTCATTCTTTTTCTTTTTTTCTTTTTTATTAAATCATAGCTGTGTACATCAATGGAATCATGGGGTACAAAGTGCTGGTTTTGTATACAATTTGAAATATTTTCATCAAACTGGTTAACATAGCCTTCACGGTATTTTCTTAGTTATTTTGTTAAGACATTTATATTCTACATTTAGTCAATTTTGCATGTACCCTTGTAAGATGTACTGTAGGTATGGTCCCACCAATCACCCTCCCTCTACCCCTCTTTCCCCCTCCACTCCCTCTCCCCACATTCTTGGGGGGGGGGAAGCTATAAATTGGTTTCATATCGACCCACAAATGGATTAATAAACTGTGGTATATGTACACCATGGAATATTATGCAGCCTTAAAGAAAGATGGAGACTTTACTTCTTTCACGTTTACATGGATGGAGCTGGAACATATTCTTCTTAGCAAAGTATGTCAA
Source organism: Loris lydekkerianus (assembly GCA_963574355.1). Classification (NCBI taxonomy): domain Eukaryota; kingdom Metazoa; phylum Chordata; class Mammalia; order Primates; family Lorisidae; genus Loris; species Loris lydekkerianus. Next base: position 6,847 of record CAUYPK010106692.1, read on the forward strand.
GAATGGTGAACAAGTATCCTCTACTTTTTCTTGAAGCCAACTTTGTCAAAATTCTATTCTGGTCATGCTCAGTATGTTTTTCTGGTGTGAGGGACTTCTCCCTCTCACAATTCACGTTGAAACATTAAAAATCATGGTGCTTCAGATCCCTGTGGGACGCCTCATATTTCAGAAGGGACCAATGTTTGGTTTCTCCTCTGTGCATTTCTTCCTTTGAAATGGAGTGAAAGACCCAGGAAAATGTACTTGTTTGTACCTTTCGCAGACACTTGCAGGAGTATTTGCTTTTAGTCACATTTTCCTATAAGTTCCATGCCTTGTCCCGTGAGGTTGGTCATGTGCCAGGCCCAGGCGTTTGCCTCTGCCACTGCCGACTCTGGCTCCTACGTGGTGCGTGTGAAGTGGTTTCCAAGAGGTGCTTGTAAAAATGGTTTGATGCTGGTGTTTGAAAATGCCCTTGAACCTGATGGTAGAAAAAGCAGTGGCTTAATAGGCTGTAACTTATTCTCATGCTCCCCTCTCCCCTTTCTCTTTCTTTTCATTTTTAAAATAATAATTTATTTTTTAAAGACAGGGTCTCTGTCACCCTGGCTGGAGTGCAGTGGTACAATCATCTCTCACTGCACATCCAACTTCTAGGTTCAAGTGATCCTCCTGTCTCAGCCTCCTGAGTAGCTGGCACTACAGATGCCTGGCACAACACCAGCTCGTTTTTCTATTTCTACTTTCTTTTTCTTTTATTTTTTTGAGACAGAGTCTCACTATGTCGCCCTCAGTAGAGTGCCATGGCGTCACAGCTCACAGCGACTCCAATTGTTGGGCTTAAGTCATTCTCTTGCCTCAGCTTCCCAAGTAGCTGGGACTACAGGCGCTTGCCACAACGCCTGCTATTTCTTTTTTTTTATTGTAGTTGTCATTGTTGTTTGGCAGGCCTGGGTCAGGTTCCAACCCGCCAGCCCTGGTGTTATGTGGCTGGCGCCCTAGCTGTTGAGCTACAGGTGCCCTGCCAGTATTTTTATATTTAGTAGAGACGAGGTCTCACCCTTGCTCAGGCTGGTCTCAAACTCCTGCGCTCAGGAGATCCTCTTGCCTCAGCCTCCCAGTCCTGAGATCACAGGGTGAGCCGCTATGACGGGCTTCCTCAGTAGTGTTCATCACTGATGAGGTTGTCTTCTCTCATCTCTAAGTGTTTAACGTCTGAGAATGTGATGTAAAAACTACTCAGATGCTATGATGTACTGGCTGTCAAGAACTAATTACATCAATACCTGTCTCAATGGAAATAAGCTCCAAGGGGAAACTAGCAGGGGGTTTAATTAGAAACTGGTTCACAGGCTTTCTCTAGCTGCAGATCGCTGGGTGGGGTTTTCAGCTGTGCGTGGTGCTCCTAAGTTTTTATTTGGCATTTGGCTCTCTTGATGGTAAACAGTTTACCTTTTCTGAAGCTTGTGATGTCCCACATCCTCATTGCTTCACTGAGGAGGGTGCAGTGTCACGATCGCTAACGACACATGTTGCTGAGTGTTGCTTACTAGCTTGTGTGTACCGTCTTGATGTGAGCGATGTAGCCGGCCCCCCGGGACGGCTCAGATAGCCTGGTGTCCGTAAGAGGAGCCCTCTTCTGAAGTTTAGCTACCGTATTTCTTTTACATTTTTTGATTAAAACAATTGACAAAATTTGTGAACACAATATTTACTGGAAAGAATTGTTGAGGTTGTCGGTGATGCTGGGTGTATGTGCAGTTGATGGCAGTGGACAGGTGTGTGTCGTAGATACTCTGGCAGGTGTGGGGGTTTGTAAGAGCACCTGTCAACTTGACTGTAAAGTAAGATCGTAGTAACGGGAGAATGTGTGCTGTGTCTGGGGCTTAGAGTTTATCTTGAGTTGATGAAAATGTAAATTGAGATCATGATGGTTGTAAAACTCTGTGAATGTATTAAGATCAATTATTTGACCATTACAGGGAAAATTTTATGGTATATGAGTTAAATCTCAGTAATGACAGCTTTTTTTTTTTAGACAGAGTCTCAAGTTGTCACCCTGGGTAGAGTGTTGTGGCATCATAGTTCACAGCAGCCTCCCAGCTCTTGGGCTCAAGCGATCTTCTTGCCTCAGTTTTTCTATTTTTAGTATAGGCAGGGGTCTCATTTTTGCTCGGGCTGGTCTCAAACTCCTGAGCTCAAGCCATCCGCAGGGCTTGGCCTCCCAGAGTGCTGGGATAATAGATGAGAACCACCATGCCTGGCCATCAATAATGACATTTTTAAAAAGGGATGTTAATAAATTTGAAGTGCTGAAGAGATTTCAGAATTGTTTGTGATCCACATCTTTCCTTTTCCCGTTCTCCAGCTCTCCCAAAGCAGTTGCAGTGAGTGATAAGGGACTGCAGACACTCTTATCTTCTGCTGGTGGGAAAAGCTCAGCCGCCCAACTTTGTGGGGGAAAGCTGTTTACATCAAAGCTGTTTACATCAGCCTGAGTCTGTAAGCTCAGAGATAAGAAAAATCACACCAGCCTGAAGGCCCACCTAGGAAAAACCTGCCAGAGAAACCAGCCCTGCCCACCTGATGGAAAATCCAGAATTTCCTGATTTGGGTCCCTTACTCTGTTGGTCGTCACCTAAGTAGTAGCTACTGTGAGTGAAATTCTGACGCGTGCAACTGTGTGGATGAACTTTGAGGATTTTATTATGCTCTGTGAGATGAGCCAGGCACGTGGGGACAAGGGCTGTGTGGTTCCAGTGGTATGAGGTGTCTGTAGAGACAGAAAGCAGACTAGCGGCTTGGGGAGAGTGGTTCCCGGGAGCAGAGGTTCAGGTGGGCGGTGGGGACGGTGGCACAGCACGGTGCCTGCATTTCCTGTGCAGCGTTGAACATGGCAAATCTCAATTTGTTTCTACTTAACTACAATAAAACAGGTTTTTAAAAAGTAAAAGTAAAGTCAGTTAGAAAAAAGAGGGTGGGACCAGGGTACTGCGATTCCCAGGAGATTGGGCACCTTTTGGCAGCCTTGTCTCTGCGGCTGCGGAGGAAGGGGATGGAAGGACACGTCACGGAGGAGACGGAAATACAAATGGGAAATGAGGCATGCTTGGGGAGCCCTCAGACACAGCGGTTCTCAACCTAATGTGGGTCGCGACATTAGGAAGGTTGAGAATCACTGCCCAAGGGTGGATTACTAGGAGCAGACTGGAAGAGAGTCATGAATGTCTGGTGGGCCAGTGATCCAGAGCCTGGAGAGGTTACTTTCACATTTTTAGAGAGATCATTCTCAAAGGCAGCCGAGTAAATCCTTCACTGAGGGGCCGAGGGGGAGCTGAGAAAGAGATGGAGTCAGGAGTGAAAGGGGGTTAGGATGCCGTATTTTTAGGACAGTTTGCAATACGAAGTAATTTCCTGAGAAGATTTGTTTCTTTGTGAATGAGACCTGGACTCTGATGGTTCTCTTACTAATGGAAAAGTCAGAGCAAACCAGATAGGTTTGGAAGAGCTGGGTTCTTGCTCTGCTGGTGAATCCTGAGCCTACGTGAAAAGGTTGGCTTTCCCATGAGGGATCTGTTTGTGGATTGCCTGGTCGCCCAGGCTGGAGGGCAGTGGTCGATCACAGCTCTCTGCAGCCTCCAACTCCTGAGATCAAGGGACCCTCCACCTCCTGGTATTAATAGTTCCAAGTAGCTGGACTACAGGTGCACCATCACACCGGCTAATTTTTCTGTTTTGTTGTAGAGACAGAGCTTTGCTACCTTGCCCAGGCTGTGGCCTCAGGAGATCTTCCCACTGAGCTAGGAGGGCAGATGTCAGCCACAACCAGAGCATAGCACATTTTGAAAGGACATTTAGGAAAATCAAGTGCTGACAATTATTAACCGAGTACCGCTGGAAACAAATCCCTTGTCTTTTCAAGATGAGAAAACTAGACAATCATGATGTTAAAAGTGATACTTCGTTCTTTTCACCTGCTCACAGTTCTGTTATCATGAAGCAGTTCAGGAGCTGTTGTAGGAGGCCCTGGGAAAGAAAGTCTGAAAGAGCAGCCTCCTGTGGGAAGGGAGGGACTGAGGCTGGACTGCGTGAGCCTAGCGTGATGTGTTGGGGACAAACACGTGGTATGTTTCATAAGGTAGGGCTGATACTCTGTCATGTGCTACTTCCTTGGCCTTTAAGGACTTTTTAAAAGTCACAAAATCTTTTTTTTTTAAGGATGGTGAATATCAGTGCCTTTTCCCTATAAAAGCAGGGACATTTCTTTTTGACATATAGGTATTTTCCCCAAAATGATTAAAATAAAGTATACTTAATGCTGGAAACTTAGAAATAAAAGAAAATGGAGAAGTTTCTGGAAAAAAGTCTTTCTTTCAGGAAGACAGTAGGTTTTGCTTTGAGATGAGAAGAGAGTGTTGCCCCTGCTGACAGCCTCCTCAGCAGACGGTCCCCTGCCTTCTCTCTGATCTCTTGAATTTGGAGGATTGAGGGGACAGCCACCTGGCCGGCCCTCCCCATCAACCTCCGGTCTGTTCCATGGGAGCACCAGGAACTTCCTTCCATGTGAGACACTGACCTCGGCGGTTCTGGGCAGCGGGTGTGAACGTGTCCTCCAGGGCTGCGTCCATCTCCGGCTGGACGGTTAGAGTGCCTCTGTAGGGGGAAAGAGCCTGGGTCTGCCGGCATTGGGCTCAGATCCCTGCCGCAGTCGAGTGGTAGCTGTGGACATGTTAAACTCAGTTTGTGCATGTGTAAGTGGTCGTAATTGTTAGATAAAATTACCTGAGTCATCTGTGCACGCAGCCTCTTTCTTCATGGATGCTATACTCAACAAAAACTCATTTGTTTCTTTCATTCACAAACGTGTTGGTGGATCAGATCGCTGGAGGCCAGGAGAGTACGTCCAGCTATTTAAAAAAATTGTGTGGGGCACTGTTTGCTAGGCCTTGCTCTAGACGTTGGAGACTAAAATAGAGGAGAGGAAATCATTGCCTTTGTGGAGTTCAGAGTCTTTTTTTTTGTTCTTTTGAGACATTCTCACTCTGTTGCCCTGGGTAGAGTGCTGTGATGTCATCAAAGCTCACAGCAACATCAGCTTTTGGGCTCAAGTGATCCTCCTGCTTTAGCCTCCTAAGTAGCTGGGACTATAGGCACCTGCTGCCAGGTCTGGCTGGTTTTTCTGTGTGTGTGTGTGTGGTTTTTTTTTTTTTTTTGAGTCGGGGTCTCGCTCCTGTCCAGGCTGGTCTGGACTTGTGAGCTCAGGCCATCTACCTGCCTTGGCCTCCCAAAGTGGTGGGATTATAGGCCGAGACCTCATGCCAGGCTGTGGAATTCCAATTCTCATGGGGGAAAAAAGTTTTAAACAAGATAAATGTCTAAACAGATGGTATGTTAGATTAGTGGTGAGTGCCACGGAGAAAGTAAAGCTTTGTGGGGAGGGATAGTGTGTGTATCTTTGGATATATGTAGTGTTTAGATAGTGCTGAGCAGTCAATACATTGTAGCTTTGTATGTATGTTAGCCCTGTATTCCCTCCTTTGTTACAAAACTGAGAGCTTTAAATAGAAACTGGAGGGGCCACTTTCTTGGAAAAAGTGCTTCTGCAAGAAGCAGCGATTACGTATTACGTAAGTGCCCGTTCGGAGGTGCGTGTACGTAAGTGCCCGTTTGGAGGCGCGTGTACGTAAGTGCCCGTTCGGAGGTGCGTGTACGTAAGTGCCGTTTGGAGGCGCGTGTACAGCTGCCCCATCTCCCACACACGGGCTGCTCCTTCTTCAGTTCTCCCCCCTTCATTCCCTGGGGCCATTTTGGAGGAATAAGTTTTAAGACAGGAACTGCAGATTTGCAGGGAACAAAGGCCTTCTTGTGTTAGCATCTAGTGAATCTGTAGGCAAAAGGAAGACACATTCTCAGGCAGGGATCAAACACACTCGGTTAAACGGACAGAAGAACTGCAGTGAAGGTGTTGCCCGGGTTGAGCTTTCCTGAACTGCAGCCTGTCTCATTTAGTGACTAAAGTGGGGCCTTAGACAGAAATCGGTTCAGGGATGTGAACTTGTTCTCTGGTTTACACCTGCAGTTTCTTGCTACTTCTTAGCAGTGTGTTTTAGGTTAAGGAGTATGTTCTGTCATGGGCATTAAAAGTTACACTTGTAAGACTCTGCTGAAGGCTGTTGCTATTTATTTCACTTCAGTATCTATATAGTATTTGTGTCTTTTAACAGTGCTTAACTAAGTCCTTCTACATTGAAAATAGAGAATTGTCTCTCTTCCCACCTCTAAAAATTTGGAGATCTAGGACTAACAGGGGGCAGTGTTTTCTGCTGGTTTTAGTAGCTTGGATGCTAATCATGTTCCAGAATCAGAGACACAGTGGAGGGGAAGTCCTGGGAGCTGGGTGGCTCTGGGGCAGGTCTGTCCCTCCGTCCCAGCTTCCTCTGGTGGGAAGCAGTTGTTACTTGGAGGCTTGTACGGTGCTGGAGATGGAGCAGCGAAAGTGTCTGGCACAAGGTGGACGCTGAGATTAGATCTGATTGACTTGGTATCTGTCAGAAATATTTGTCCAATTTGAATATTGACTTTGAGAGCCTCCAGTCAGATGGCCCAATTGTTGCACATTGATTTTTGCTGTTAGATTTTTAACTCATCGCTGTGATGAAACATCAAGTGCCAACAGTCACAGTAACAGTGAGGGTGACGCGCCCCCAGCAGTCGTGAAGGGCTCTGCTGTGCTGTCTCAGTTACTCTGAACAAGAGCCCTCAGGGCGTGTATATTTATGTTCATTTTACTTACAAACTAAATTTAGTGAGGTTAGGGATTTAGAAAGTAATGAAAGAAAAATTATGGTAGAAGATCATTTTTTCTTGATCAAGTTGACATGAGTGGAAAAGTCACAAGTTGTTCATAGGCCTGCAAGGTGTCACTTGCTCTCTGGGAGGCCGTGGTGAGTGGATCATTTGAGCTCACGAGTTCAAAAACCAGCCTGAGCAAGAGCAAGACCATGTTTTTACTACAATTAGAAAAACTAGCTGGGTGTTGTGGTGGATGCCTGTAGTCCCAGCTACTTGGGAGCCCCAGGCTGCTGTGAGCTGTGACACCACACACTCTACCCGGGGTGACAGAGTAAGACTGTGTCTCAAAAAACAAACAAACAAACTCATAAAAGGTTGTAGTAAGAGATTTCTTTTTGAAAAGATTCACGTTTTTTGAGGTGGAAACTAAGCTTCCTGTCCTCCTGTGGCCACACCGCCTGGGCTCTGAACACTGTGTCTGTACCGTCTTCTTGAAAATGCCCAGGAGTTTAACTTTGCCTTCTTCAGGCTGAGCTGTTTACCTGGGAAATCACTGGATTGCTGCTGATTATCTTCAGTTCCCATAGGAATGACAGGCCTGCCTGTAAATTTTTGCAGGGAAGGAAATAGGCTGGCAAATCCCAGCAGACAGCCTGGCAGGCCATAGGACGTGGGTCACAGGCCCCCCTCTCTCAGGGACCCCTGATGTTGGGGCTGTCCTGGCGGCTGGTAGCTGGCAGTAGTTGCTTAGCAATTCAGACATTTTGATACACCCAACACTCCAGTTGTTTGAAGTAAACGGTATAGTTTCTGCAGTGCAACATTACTTTTTCTGGTTATAGCTGTGCTTATTCTCTCTTTGAAGGTCGACATATTTGTAAATGTTGAATAAAGATGATTGATTTTTGCCGTCTTTTGAAAAAAGACCAAAGAGATATAACAAACTAATGTGAGAACCTTCATTGGGTCAAAAAAACAATTCTCAAAGATATTTTGGGGACAGGTATGGAACTTTGAATATATGATGGATATTGGCTGATATGAAGGAGTTATATATGATTTTCTTTTTCCTCTTTTTTTTTTTTTTGAGACAGAGTCTCACTATGTCACACTTGGTAGAGTGCTATGGTGTCACAGCTCACAGCAACCTCAAGTTCATGGGCTTAAGCGATTCTCTTGCCTCAGCCTCCCAAGTAGCTGGGACTACAGGCACCCACCACACTGCCTGACTTTTTTTTTTTGGTTGCAGTTGTCTTTGGTTAGCAGGCCTGGGCCAGGCTAGAACCCACCAGCTTCGGTGTATATGGCTGGCGCCCTACTCACTGAGCTATGGGCACCGGCCATATATTTGATTTTCTTAGGTATGATAAAGGTGTTTTGGTTATATAGGAGGATGGCCTTACTCTAAGAAACTAATGCTTTAAGTATATAGGGTAGAGTGCCCTCATGTCTGCAACTTGGAATATGGTTCTACAAAAATAACACTAATCCCCCTCACAGGTGTGTGTGGGATTAAACCCAGAAAAGGGACCACATTGGTTCATGCCTGGCTTATGACGCAGGAATGCACACAGCGTTTGCAGAGTGGTGGGGAGTTGTTCCAAAGACACCCACCATGTCACACTGTCCTTTCCTTACACCAGCCTATTCAAGGGTAGGGTCTATCTTTGAATCTTCCCAAACCACCTTGCACGGTGCTGGACATTCATCAATCTCTATGGAATGAATAACAAGAAATGTGAACAGCACAGGTATAAGAGCAGCAACGGTTGAAAGTGGCTGTGTTGTTTTCCTCGCCGACCTGCCAGCTGGCAGGGATCCAGGATGGGCGGCGCTCCATCCGGTTCCTCCTGGGCAGTTTCAGGAAAATGAGGCTGAGCTAGTAATGTGTCTGAAAAAAGGCCATAGCAGGGCACTGGGAGGTTCAGCCTGAATCTCCCAAGACCAGCATATTTTCACAGAAAATAAGCAGGTGCCACGGTGCACAGTGAGAACTGAGCTTTGTAGAAGGTCCAGTCCCAACCCTGGAATTTGGTTTGGTCTCTGGCTGGGCCAGGCAGAGAAGTTTTAAGACATAGGTTTGGGGTTGCTCTCAGGTTGTGAAATGTTGTTTAAGCACATTCTTAGGTGGTATTATGAAGAAGAAAACTTATTGTTCTGTGCTAAATTTACTGCCTATTGCTCATGTACATTTTACATTGTTGAGTGTTTTCTCAAATTACCCAGCGAGGAATAACAGCTGTAGTCAGATTTCTCCCCCTAGTTCTAAGCAAATACCATGTTTAGGCACAGAACAGGATTAGTTACAGAATGCTGATTGTTTATTTTCTGTTTTAGGATAAAAGAAAAGAGGAAAATAATTTTTTACTCGGGTATAGATTTGAGATAGTTTTCTTTTTCTTTTCCTTTTTTTTTTTTTAAACTACCGCGTTCAGAGTAGTTAACTGAACAGACTCTAAAAGTACCCCTTAGCAGCATGCTGAAGTGTTTTCTCTTTGTCTAAAATTAGCCAGTTTGAGCTGTACACTCCAGTTTCCAGAGCTTTCCACTAGGTGCCCTGGCTGTTGGCTGTGGTAGTACATGCTCTGGGTGGCGTGTTTGGCGGGGAAGCAGCCTGCAGTCACTGGCTTTTACAGAAGAATTTACAGAGCAGGCGGCTAAGGCGCCAGCCACATATACCTGAGCTGGTGGGTTCAAATCCAGCCTGGGCCCGCCAAACAACAATGACAGCTGCAACCAAAAAATAGCCGGGTGTTGTGGTGGGCGCCAGTAGCTCCAGCTACTTGGCAGGTGGAGGCAGGAGAATCGCTTGAGCCCAGGAGTTGGAGGTTGCTGTGAGCTGTGATGCTACAGCACTCTACCCAGGGCTCTGTCTCAAAAAAAAAAAAAAGAATTTACAGAGCTATTCTCAGCGTAAACACCATCTTCTCTAGGGAGCCTTCCAAGGTGCTTCCTTCCTGTGCTCCCTTCTCTGTCCCCTGTCACTTTGTCCTCTGTTAGTGCTGCTTTCCATGTCCCGCCCTGGCCCCGACAGGCAGAACCTGTGTCCCAGTGTCTCAAACAACTATTCAGTATTTACTGAGCATTTAGGAGCATAACAAATGCGTGTTGCCTGCCAAAATTGGTCCATTTGTTAAGCAGAAGGGGAGGAAAACATTATTTGTTGGTGGTGTCTGCAAAGAGGTTCGTCTTGTCACATGAAAATGAAGGAAGTGAGGACAGAAAAAGCAAGAAAGTAGGAGCAAAGTGCTAAGGAGTGTTGACAGGCCCAGGGTGTGGTAGGAGCCCCAGCCTGCGTGGAGAGCCAGATAAGGAGCACCCCTGGGTGGGTCTGGAGGATGTGAGGTGCTGGGGAGCAGGTGACCAGGCTGCTCACGTCTCCTCTGCATTGGGCATTTCTAAGGTGTGTTTTGTTTTAAAAATGATATCTGCTTTCAAAAATGTGGTTTATCAGCTCCACTTGGGGAACACATTTATTTTGTAAAAGTAGGTGCACCTAGTTAAGTTTCATTTGTTAATTTATTTTATTTTCTTTTTTTTTTTTGGCTGGGGCCAGGTTTGAACCTGCCACCTCCAGTATATGGGCCCAGCACCCTACTCCTTTGAGCCACTGGCATTGCCTTCATTTATTAATTTCTGAACAAGTTTTTCTGTTGTTTGGTACCTGTGTTTTCTATTACAAGTTCTTTGAGACAAGGGGGGCCATACCTTATGTTTTAAACTAATAGAATTTTCCTTAGAAATGTTCCCATTTTACTGGTGTTGGAGTACTGAAAGGAGGACTGAGTTTCATCCACTCCCCTGCCTGTGTGTTGAGAAGGAAGCTGGGAGTGACAGCTGATGTGGGTTGTGGCGTATGGCGGTGGGCAGTGGGGGATCCTGTTGGCTCTCCTTCCCTAGGGAGGGTGAGGAAACGACCCCTGCGGGATACACTTTGCCAAGGCCACACGCTGGCTGGCAGCTGATTTTTCTCTCTGTGTGGGATGAGGGTGTGGTTCTGAGTGGCCAGGCCCTGTGTGCACGTTCCACCTCTGTGACTGAAGCCTGGTTTATGTGCATTGTATAGGGGCTCCTGGGAGGGTTACATGTGCCATAAAGCGTGCTGAGTGACCTGAGCCCATGCTCGGCACCTGCCTTCCTCAGAATTAGCCATGCAGTGTCCCCAGGCGGCCTGGCGTCGGCCTCCACACCAGGCCCTTCAACCTTTGGTTTTTTCTTTTGCTCTCTGCCGCTCAGTGCCTCAGAGAACTTGGTGATGGGCTTGTTCTCAGGGCAGTGGAGCTTGGATGTTGACTGCTTCAATTCTGACCTTTTGAAAGAGGAAAAAGGTTCCTAAGGAAGTAAAGCCATATATTCAAAGAATTTTATATATTACAGCTTAGAAGGTATGGGCACACCTGGGATCGACTGCAGGCAGGTGCTGCGCCTGGGCTGCCTCACCTCGGGGAGCAGAGGCCTTTCTCTTCTAATTGTCAGTCAGGCAGGGGACTCCTGTGGACAAGCTCTGAGGGCAGGAAGCTGGCAGCTTAGGTGAAAGGGTGAAGAAGGAGAGGCCAGCACCTCTGGGTGTGAAGGATTTGCCAGAACCCGTAAAGTGGGCTGCCCTTGTCCTGGCCCTTCCATACCGTCCTGCACAAGCCAGTCGCCCTGTCCTCAGGGATACTCGCCCAGCTGTGCTGCCTGTGGGTGAGGGTGTGGCTCATAGCAGCGTCCTGAGTTTCGGGCTGTGCAGTGACCTCCTTGGGTAGTGTCTGCCACCTGCTTCCTGCCTAGGTCCTTAGCTCTGCATGGAGGGGTCCCCGTGGCTGTTTCTGACCCTGATGTGACATACTCATCACAGTGAATTCCGTTTCTTTTTCTTTTCTCTCTTTGCACTCAGCTGTCACCCATAGCCCTCCAGCCTTGGCAGCCCGGCCCCGGCCCTCCCCCTTCCTCTGGCTGCTGCAGGCTGACCTCACCCCTGCTGGGGGCTGGCCAGGCCGGTGACCCCAGCACTGAGGAAAGGTGGAGTGGGAGGCACTTCCTCTGGGCCATGGGCTTCCTGTGCACCCTGGGGGAGGAAGTGGAGCCACATGTGGACTGCTGCACATCACAGCCACAGGGACAAGGCTGGCCTCAGTGTGGGCTGGGCGCCTGCAGGGCCACTTTTATCTATAAATGGGTCAACTGAATGATGTTTAAAAACCTACCTTTCCTGGCTTGGCGCTCGTAGCACAGTGGTTACAGCACCGGCCACATGCACTGAGGCTGGCGGGTTTGGCCTAGCCTGGGCTTGCTAAACAACAATGACAACTTCAATGGGGAAGATAGCCGGGCATTGTCGTGGGCGCCTGTGGTCCCAGCTACTTGGAAGGCTGAGGCAGGAGAATTGCTTGAGCCCAAGGGTTTGAGTTTGCTGTGAGCTGTGACGCAACGGCACTCTACCCAGGGTGACATGGTGAGACTCTGTGTCAAAATAAAAGAAAAACCCTACCTTTTCTTCTGGCACTCCTTGGGGGTGACAGTGTGTGTGTTAATGGCTTGAGAAACCTTTATTTCACAGATTACAGGGTGCATCTCTCCAGGAGCTCTGGTTTGCTCTCTGCAGCTCTCACAGGGCAGTTTCTGTAAGTGCAGCTGGCGCTGAGTTTGGTTTAGGAGGATGGGCAGCCTCGCCCCACTTGCGGCCCATGCCTAGTGGAGCAGCCTGTGTTTGGGAGGTGCTGTTCCATGAGCTGTGTTTGTGGGATGCTGTTCTGTGAGCCGTGTTTGTGGGGTGCTGCCCTGTGAGTCATGTTTGATGGGTGCTGCCCCTGAGCTGTGTTTGACCTGTATGTGGGGGGTACTGCCCCATGAGCTGTGTTTGTGGGGGTGCTGCTCTGTGAGCCGTGTTTGACCCATGTTTGTGGGAGTGCTGCCCTGTGAGCCGTGTTTCACCCATGTTTGTGGGGGGTGCTGCCCCTGAGCCGTGTTTGACTCGTGTTTTGGGGGTGCTGCCCCTGAGCCATGTTTGACCTGTCTTTGGGGGGGGGGTGCTGCCCCTGAGCCATGTTTGACCCGTGTTTGGGGGGTGCTGCCCCTGAGCCGTGTTTGACCCGTGTTTGGGGGGTACTGCCCTCTGAGCTGTGTTGGTGGGGGTGCTGCCCCTGAGCTGTGTTTGATCCGGGTTTGGGAGTGCTGCCCCTGAGCTGTGTTTGATCCGGGTTTGAGGGGCCCTGCCCCTGAGCTGTGTTTGACCCGGGTTTAGGGAGCGCTGCCCCTAAGCTGTGTGTGACTCGGGTTTGGGAGGCCCTGCCCCTGAGCTGTGTTTGATCCGGGTTTGGGGGGCGCTGCCCCTGAGCTGTGTTTGATCCAGGTTTGGGGGCGCTGCCCCTGAGCCTTGGTGGTGCTTCAAAGGGGCTCAGTTGTATTGTCTTTATTTTTGCTTCCAAGGCTGTTTTATCTTTTGAAACACCAAAGCCTTTTTTCCTCCTCTAAAGTTTACTTTTTTTCTTGATTAACAAAGTCGTACAGACTCTGGAAAAGTTTTTGAAAATTTTTGTAAAAGTTTAGAAATCACTTTATGGATGTAGAAAAGGGGGGGCCGTCCCAGGTCTCAGCAGTCCAGCGTGAACACTGCTAGCATGTGGCATGTTTCCTTCTAGTCTTTTGGCATTTCACTTTCTTTACATTGTTTGTCATACTGGATATAGTTTCTCCTCTCTCTCTTATTTTTCTTTTCATTAAAAATTTTTTCTGCAGGGTTCACATTAACAGTCCTGGCATGGTCCTTGGGATATGAACATACTGAGCCATTTCCTTAATCCTGCACATAAAGTTTTCTGATGTTTAAATTAATTGTTTGTGTCTTGTCCAGATGACTGATTCCCCAGGAAATTGCCAGTTGTGTTAGTACCTACCCTCTAAAATTTAGATCCAATGTACTGTGTCAAGGTGGCCAAGCCTCCAGGACAGCTGTGGGTCCGCGGGAACTTCCCGTGCCCATCCCCGTGCCCTTCCTCCCATACCCTTTCTGCTTTTTTCTTACTTGCTTGGATTTACTGGCTTTGGCAGCCTGGGCAGGAATCTCATGTAGCCCCTCCCTGACTTCATGACTCCTGGCAAATTAATCCTTCTAAACCTCCATTTTCCCATTTGCAAAATAGGGTAATAATGGAGCCCAATGCCAGGGTTGTTGCTGGAGTCCAGGGGCAGGTTCTGAGGGGTGTAGTGTGGTGTCTGCAATTTGGGGACAGGAAGATTCCCCAAGGGCAGGTGCTGCCGTCCCTCTCTCCCCCCAGATCTTGGACTGGCTCATCCTGCCCTGGCTGATTTGGGGAGGGACCAAAAAAGAAAGGGAAACAGAATAGGGGAGGCTTAGTAGAGAAGACCCTTTTAGCCCTTCTAGGTGTAGAAAGTTTAAGTGTTTCAGGCAGCACCTGACCCCTCAAACTCAAGTGTGGGCTGATACTGGGCTGCCTGGCTGGGCATGGGCACCATGTCCTTGACCTTCTCCCTGTGGGGGCCCCGCGGGTCCCTCCTTGTCTTTTGTGAGTGTGCCTGGCCCACCCCCTGCCTTCCTGACATTTTCCCGATGACTTACGTGTTTCTCACCTGATCTGAATTGGGAGGAGGGAGAGGATTTCTGAAGAAAAGAGTATCTTCAGAAATTGCTTTTGTGAGGGATGTCTGGCCCTAACCCACCTGATTTTTATTTGAACTGCTGTAACTTACCTTTTAATTACTCCAGGGTAATTATCCTCTTTGATAAGGAGGAGGAAACCCCTGCACCTGGGCAGCTGGTCTCCACAGTGGCTCTGTGTAGGGGCATGTGCTCCTGGAATGGGAGCGGCCAGACACCCGCTCTTTTCACCGGGGGCTGCCTGAGGTATCCAGCCAGGCCTTTTAAGGGCTCTGAACTGTTTATCTAAAGAGCCATCTTGAGTAGAGCTTAGGGCTGGGGAAAAGGAATCAGGATGAGAGGAGGATGGATTGAATTAGTGGGAACAAGAGTAATGTAAGACATTTGAACCCCTGTGACCCTCTGCAGACTTGCAAATTTGTCTATTTTTTAAATAACAGTCCCAGTTTGGACATCTGGCCTAGAAGGACTGTTGGTTCTTTCCTAGTCTGGTGCTGTCTGTGCCCCAGATGATGTCTGGACCAGTGTTAAGAGGCTGTAGTGAGCAAGAAGCAAAGATTTAGACATCCAGGTGTTCAAAGCCTTAAAGGTGATTCTGTCCCCAGGCACGGTCCCCCTCACAGGCTGTTGTCACTGCATTTCAGCTCTGAACCCTGTCGCCTGAAAACAGACTCCAGGTCGGCTTCAAATCTCCTTTCCTTGTGTAGTGGGAACTTAGACCCCTGCTACAGGGCAGGCAGGGAAGGAGACTCTGAAAATTGGTATCTTTCAGATAAGCTTGTTTCAGAGAACTTTCCTGGGCTACAGAAATTTCTGGTTTTCTGGAGTCTCTGTTCTCTCTTCAAAGTAGGTTTCAGCTAGCGAAGTGGCTGCTGCATTGGTTTCAGGCCCCTGGCCATGATCCTCGATGGCCTCTGTCTGGTGGGGCTGCTGGGATCCTGGGGAACCCCCTACCCCCTGGCGTCTGCCGCAGCCTTGGGCTTTCCTCTCTCCTGGCTCAGCTCCGGGGGAGCCTGCTCATTTTCCTTCTCGGGAACCTTCCTGTAGCACCAAAGTTCAGAGAGTCCAAGAAGGATGTGGCAGGCTTGAGACCTGACCTCCCAACTTTGACCTTAGTTAAAACCTCTTGTTTTTCAAACCTGAGCTAATGTGAAGTAATGGACTGCAGCTCTGGAGCCCAGTTGTAATTGCTGTCACAGAAGGAAGTGTGTGGCTGCTGGGTGACCCTCCAGTCCTTGAAGAGGCAGGAGATGCTTTACTGTGGGATCTGGGGTGGGTCTGGTCTTATAAATCCCACTCCCTCCCGGCTTCTCAATATTCCTGTAAGGTCAGCTTTTCCAACTAACTTTCCTGATGTCTGGCGGACTTACTGAATTCTTTGCAGGTACTTGGTCAAGGCAGTGTGGTAGACGGCGAGGACTGTCAGATGAAGGCAGCATGGCATGGACCATCAGAAAACTCACTATCGAAAGGGACCCTGGTCCACTATCCCGAATAACCAGGGAAACTGGGCCCTTGTGCACTTGTCTTCCCCTTGAAAGCCCTAAGGACCCACTGTTGTTTCCATGGTGGCAGAGATGACAGAGGATGGGAGAGACCTCTGAGACGGTGTGGTGGGAGTGCTGGCCCACGTGTGCCCACGCTCCTTCCTGCTGCTCCAAGCTGATCGGCTGGGTCTGTGTGTGTATGGCCCCGAGGCTTCAACTAATCTCTCCTTTCTTACCTAGCTCACCTCTGAGTTTTGAAGAATGTTAACCAGTTGTGAAAAGTATCAGCTTTCAGAAACAAGTAGCCTCTTACTCAACTCCCAGACTGGGATTTCTGAGTCTGAGTGCAGTCTGATATGCCTGAGGTTGGGGCCTCACGCCGAGTGCCGTGGGAGGCTGGTCTACCTCCAAGTTTGTTTTCTGGCTCCAGACAAGTGAGTGGCCGTTTGACTGTTGGCACCCTACCCAGTTTTAGAAGGACAGCCATATAGGGTTTGGTGGACTGGTAACCAGGGAGTTTAAAAAATGAGATCAGGGAAGGCCCAGAGGGAACTCTCTTACTGTGTATTGTGACCGCAGTTAATCTTACTAATGTCCTGGACCAGTGCCCGCCTGCTGCTGGTATGGAGGGTCTGAGGGCTGCTCGAGAGGACTCAGGCTCTCCGCTGGTGTGCGTGGATGACAGGAGTGCACGAGGCCTGTGTCTGGTGCTGCAGCTGCCTTCCGGGTGCCTCTGTGGATGCATCCCGTCCCAGCAAGCAGAACCCTTCCTGCACTTAAGACACAAAAGAGGAGGGTTGCAGTTGCAGGCTTTTTAAAAACAGTATTTCAATATAACTATGCTTGCAGAAATACACTCATTGGTTAATGGAATGCAGTTTAATTTCAACTTGTCCTATACAACTTGCACCAAAAACTTGGTATTTGGCTAAAATTTTACAAAAGGATTTGTGCAGTTTCAATCTTACAGTGGTATGCTGGGGTGGCCAGATTGGGACCTGCTGAGTGAGAATGGAGCCCCCCTCTGTGCCCCACTTGGGGGGCAAGAGCAGACACAGGGAGCAGCGGGTGTGGGAGGGGCCCTGCAGCCAGATCTGAGTCAGTAGGGGGTCCGAGGGCTTCTGTGGTTGGTGCTTCCTGGGTGGGGCAGGTCCTGAGTCCAGAGGATCACAAAGTGAGGAGCAGGGTGGGGCAGGCAGTGGGAGTTCTGGGCCGAGCGCTGACAGGCACTCACTGGCCGGGTGGGACAGGCAGTGGGAGCTCTGGGCCGAGCGCTGACAGGCACTCACTGGCAGGGGGGGGCAGGCACTGGGAGTTCTGGGCCGAGCGAGCTCTGACAGTCACTCCTGGCAGGGTGGGGCAGGCAGAGGGAGCTCTGGGCCGAGCGCGGGCC
>CAUYPK010106693.1:0-32262 GCA_963574355.1 Loris lydekkerianus
CTATTCATAATTGCTAAGTCATGGAAAAAGCCCAAGTGCCTATCGATCCACGAATGGATTAATAAATTGTGGTATATGTACACCATGGAATATTATGCAGCCTTAAAGAAAGATGGAGACTTTACCTCTTTCATGTTTACATAGATGGAGCTGGAACATATTCTTCTTAGTAAAGTATCTCAAGAATTGAAGAAAAAGTACCCAATGTACTCAGCCCTACTATGAAACTAATTTAGGGCTTTCACATGAAAGCTATAACCAGTTACAACCTAAGAATAGGGGAAAGGGGGAAAGGGAGAGGAGGGAGGATGGAGGGGGTTGGAGGGAGGAGTACTGGTGGGATTACACCTGCAGTGTATCTTACAAGGGTATATGTGAAACTTAGTAAATGTGGAATGTAAATGTCTTGGCATGGTAACTGGGAAAATGCCAGGAAGTCTATGCTAACTATTGTGATGAAAATGTGTCAAATGGTCTGTGAAGCTAGTGTATGATGCCCCATGATCATATCAATGTACGCAGTTATGATTTAATAAAAAAAAAACATAGTAAGATATTACTTCATACCCACTAAGATAGCTATAATCAAAAAGTCAGATAATAACAAGTGTTGACGAGAATGTGGAGAAATTAGAACTTTCAAACATTGCTATTGGGAATGTAAAATTTGCAGCCACTGTGCAAAACAGTCTGGCAGTTCCTCAGAAAGTTAAACATAGAATTGTCCTATGTCTCAGCAATTCTTCTAGGTATATAGCCAAGAGAATTGAAAACATATGTTCTCACAAAAACTTGTACAGTAATGTTTCTTTGCAACACTATTTATAATACCAAAGAAGTGGGAAAACCCCAAATGTGCTAACTAAATAATAAATAAACAAAATGTGGCATATTCATACAACAGAATATAAATTGTTCAGTGATTAAAATTTATATTCTTTGTCAATGAAAGGAAACAAAATACTGATATATGCTATAACATGGATGAACCTCAAAAATACTATGCTAAGATAAAGAAGGCAGTTATAAAGGACCATATAGTATTTGATGCTATTTATATAAACTGCCTAGAATAGATAGATCCACAGAGACATTAATGATTGCCTGGGGCTAGGAGGGTGAGGGTGAGAGAATGGGGAGTGACTGCTAATGGCTATGGAGTTTTCATTTGGGGGTAATGAAAATGTACTAAAATTAGTTGTTATGATGGTTGGACAACTCTGTGAGCATACTAAAACCCTACTTTAAGTGGGTCAATTGTTCGTGTGTGAATTATGGCCCCATAAAAGTTGTTTAAAAGTAACCTATCACACACTGAAAGCCTATAGTATGAGTTTATTTTCACATCTTTAAGTTCCAATAAAATTAGAGGCAAAGAATAACCTAGTTTTTTTCTCGTAAGGCCAAGGCTACATCAAGGTTCACTCCTACATGGCCACTTCCTAGATTACAGTCCTGCTTACCTTTTAGATGTATTAGGGACTTTGTATATCTAACCAGAAAAGATGAGTTCACTCAAGAGCAAAGGATGCCATTTCAGGGAAACTGCTTAATTTGGACATCAAATGGCTGAGAATTGAGTTGATCCTATTCCTGAATTCTTAGTAAATTGTCTTCATCATTTGGGGCAAGACTGTTCTCACTCCCCTGTTTTTTCTTCTCCTATGATCTCTACTCCCATTTCCCTATCCCACCCAGACACTCACTTTGATGTATTAAATAAAAACTTTAAACTTGCTGGTATCCCTGTATGTTGTCTGCTGGTATTATGTAGCATGCAATTTTTAGCTATTTGGTTTTTGATAAAATTTGTTCTATATTTAATAGATACATAACTCGTGCAGTGGCATTTATGCTACGGGTATCTTCCTCATGGTGGAGACTGGGTGTTCCAAGTTCTGATTAGGTTTTGGCCCTCAGCATTCTGTTCTCATTAATCTCATTTTGTCCTTGATATGCCCGCCTCCAAGGACAAAGGACAGTTTTGTTAGACAAAATGTTTTGTTTCATTTTAAAGTCCTGCTTCCCTATGATACGATGTTTCCCTATGCTGAGAGGGTCACAGAGGAGTGGTTAAGTGCAGAGACTGGAATCTGATTTACATATATGTGTCATTTTCTTTTTTTAAGACAGGGTCTTGCTCTGTTGCCTGGGCTAGAATGCAATAGCATCATCATAGCTCACTGCAGCCTCAAACTCCTGGGCTCAAGCAATCTCCCTGCCTCATCTTCCTGTGTAGCTAGGACTATAGACACCATGCCTAGCCATTAAATGAATACATAAATAATTTTTATTTTAGAGATAGAATCTTGCTGTGGTGCCCAGGCTGGTCTCAAACTTCTGCCCTTCTTGAATTCCAAATGTGCTGGGAATGCAGGCATAAGCCACT
Organism: Loris lydekkerianus; assembly: GCA_963574355.1. Classification (NCBI taxonomy): domain Eukaryota; kingdom Metazoa; phylum Chordata; class Mammalia; order Primates; family Lorisidae; genus Loris; species Loris lydekkerianus. The sequence goes on from CAUYPK010106693.1 coordinate 2,390, forward strand.
GAGCCTGGCCATGACTACCTAGGTTTAAATCATAGCTCTACCACCTATGAGCTTATAACTTTGGGCAATGCACTTAATCTACCTGTGCCTTAGTTTCTTCAACTTTAGAATTGAAATGATGATAATAATAGTATTAACCTCTGAGTTTTTAATGAGGTTTTGTGAGTTAATATTTGCAAAGTATTAAGAATAATGTTGGTACATAGTCGAAATCTTGTATGTGCTTGCCATTATACTATTTCCAAGTTGTCAGTAGTATCTTACACTGATGAAAGAGTAATTTATTTATACCCAGTAAGGTAACAGAATGCAGAAGCTGGGCCCAACAGAAAACAAATCTTCTAGAGAGTTTCAGGTAGGTTGGTAGTAGTGGTCATTAGGAACCCTGTCACTACTTGGCAGGAACAGGGTACCCGCAAAGGTAGTGGGACCAACTGGTATGTCTGAGCAATACCCCTAGGAGGAGACTGGAGCAATAAGCAATTGCTGTAGTGAATTGAAATGTTGACAGTCCTACTATAAATGGTACAGGTGGGTACTCAGACTGGGAGAATGAGGTGCTGCAACACTATGGAGGAGGGGTCATGTGTATCAGCAGAAATATTAAACCTAATCCTGGGAACATCATTGTACTTAACTACAAGCCCTGGAAGACAAAGATGGAGAGAACGAGGCAGAGCCTACAATGGATCCATGCTTTTGGTAACCTCATTTTTTTTTTGGGGGGGGGAGGGACAGAGTCTCACTATGTTGCCCTCGGTAGAGTGCCATGACATCACAACTCACAGCAACCTCAAACTCCTGGGCTTAAGCAATTCTCTTGCCTCAGCCTCCCTAGTAGCTGAAACTACACTAGCCTGCCACAACGCCCAGCTATTTTTTGTTGCAGTTGTCATTTTTGTTTACCTGGCCCAGGCTGGGTTTGAACCCGCCAGCCTTGGTGTATATGGATGGCACCATAACCACTGTGCTATGAGCGCCGACCCTTGGTAACCTCATTTTAAATCAATAATCCTCAAATAATTTAGAGTTGAAAAATATCACTTTTTTTTTTTTTTTTTTTTTTTTTTGAAACAGGGTCTCACTGTTTCCCAGGCTAGAGTGTGATGGCATCAGCCTAGCTCATAGCAACCTCAAACTCTTTAGTTCAAGCGATCCTCCAGCCTCAACCTCTGGAGTAGCTGGGACTACAAGTATCCACCACGACTCCCAGCTAATTTTTCTATTTTTAGCAGAGACAGAATCTCACTCTTGCTCAGGCTGGTCTGGAACTCCTGAGCGCAAAGGTCCTCCTGCCTCAGCCTCCCAGAGTGCTAGAATGATAGGTGTGAGTCACAACATCCAGACCTATCACTTCTCTTATTCTAGTTTATCTCCTTCTTTTTTCCTAAAACTATATGCCATGGACTTCTAAAAAATTGAATTGCATTAAAATCATATTTGTATCATTTTCCTGATACTCCTTGACATAACTGGAGATACCCCAAGACATTGAAAACAGTGCTGGGAATTGGCTGCCTTAGGTTTTACTGTGGGAAGGAGGTAAAGAAAATTATTGAAAATCTTTCTTACCTGTGAAAGTAAAAGCTTTGAACATGAAGCCATTTAAAGTCAAATTTCTACCTATTTTCAGAAGTATTTTCCTGACGATTTGTCTTCCACACTGATGTATTAAAATGGGCAGAGCCTGGAGTTGTTATTAGGGCTGGAATATCACATGTGTCCAGTTCTTGTTGAAAGAAATTGTTATTTCACCATATTTGAATCCATCTATTAACTTACTGACAAAACCAGATCTATGCCCAGTGTTTCAAAGGTTTCTGAATTCTAGAATTTGAAATGGGGGTTAAAGAAGAACAAAACTGAAGTGTCTTCTTTCTTCTTTTGATTCTGACCACCCTGAGCACTTCCACAGAAATGAAAGGAGAAAAATAAATAAAAAGATTCCAACAAAGGAATAAATTGTTTTGGAACCTCTTTCTGGTTTCAATAACTCAGAAACAGAATAAACTACTAAAGTTATTAATGTGTTCCTCCCCCAAAACAATCAAAGACACAATATTAGAAACTACAATGATAATCTCCCTTACTCCGGTACTCAAATAAAGCACAACTATTTTTGATTCTGGGACTGAAAGAGAAATCTCTTTCCCCTGTAGCCTTCTGGATAAATATAATGAATGACACCCACAAAATATGCCCATAGTAAACATAGCCACCGTTGCGTAGGATTGATTTTATTGAAATGTCCCTTACTATAGGCCACTAACATCACGAAACAGAACAAGTCAGTAAAAATAATTCCAAGAGAGCCACTATGAAGTTATTCAAGTACTATATTACTACCTATCTGGTTTAAATCAGGAAGCTGTTTTAGATTCTAAAATGGGACAATCCTCAAGCTTTTTTCCTCTATCCTCTCTTGTGGGTGGGGTAGAAAATGGAGACATTATTCCGGGCGAAGTGACTCGCACCTGTATTCCTAGCCCCCTGGGAGGCTGAGGTGGGTGGATTGCCTGAGCTCAGGAGACCAAGACCAGCCTGAGCAAGAGTAAGACCACATCTCTAAATAGTGCCTGTGGTCGCAGTTACTCAGGAGGCTGAGGCAAGAAGATTACTTGAGCCCAAGGTTGTTGTGAGCTATGACACCATGGCACTCTACTCAGGGTGACAAAGTGAGACTCTGTCTTCAAAAAGAAAAAAAAAGAAGGAGGAAGAAGGAAGAAGAAGAAGACAAAATGGAGACATTTCTGCAAAGAGTCCCAATATCTATCTGAACACCAAGGATTGTCAGTAGAGTGAATGAATGATACATTGTTGTGTGTGGCCATCAATAAAATACAAGTTCATGTGTGACTTAATATTGATCATAACTGGCTCAGCGCCTGTAGCTCATGCGGCTAAAGCACCAGCCACATACACCAGAGCTGGCAGGTTCAAATCCAGCCCAGGCATTGTGGCAGGCACCTGTAGTCCCAGTTACTTGGGAGGCTGAGGCAAGAGGATCACTTAAGCCCAAGAGTTTGAGGTTGCTGTAAGTAGTGAAGCCATGGCACTCTACGCAGGGCAACAGCTTGAGACTCTGTGTCAAAATAAATAAATAAATAAAAATATTAATCATAACTGAAGCTGAGTAATGGTTACATGAGATTAGTTGTATGATTATCTTTACTTTTGTGTATGTTTGAAATTTTCTCTAAGAAGTTTTAAAAGAGTGTTACTGAATTGGTGGTAGCTTATAAATGTTTTCTCAACCAATGGATAATAAAAATACGACCACTGTGATGGTGGAGGCTTGAGAAAAGTTACCACCTTAGAAAGAGATTTTCATTCTCAAAATGATTTGGGGGCAGCGCCTGTGGCTCAAGGAGAAGGGTGCCGGCCCCATATACCAGAGGTGGTGGGTTCAAACCCAGCCCTGGCCAAAAACTGCAAAAAAAAAAAAAAAATGATTTGGAAAAACTGCTACACAGTATGGTTTCTAATATGGGATATGTGCTGTCTGTGGGGATTGCAACATGATCCATTAGAACCAGTATTTATATTAATTTTTAATCTTAACATAACAAAAATTGTTTTATTATTTATTAGTACCTAATATGAATATTGAGTCTGGTGTTATTTGTCAAGAAAATATGCCTTTTAATAATGAGTGAGAAAATGTCTTTCAAAAGAAAGATGCCACGGAAAGAACATCGTTTCCGTGTTTAACAAATAAACCTGAAATGTTTTTATTATCTTGTGACTTTGTTACTGAAAACTGTGTGTGTAGCCTATTTATACAGTTGCAAAAAATAAAAAATAAAAACAGGACATTTTTAACTTGCCTAAAATGGTCTACTATGATAATTTGAACTCATTTGTAACACATATTTTAGTTTGCAAGAGCCACAGATTGATGTCAGGAAGAATGGAAATTTATCAGAATAGCCAAATTTCAACAGAAACCTTTGCATAACTGCAAAGTAATACCAAAAAACTAGTAGCATGATTTACCGAATGCCATCAGTGTCTACATCCATTTACATCTATGAATCTTTGTTAGGTGTCATTTTCAGTTGTGACATCCATTTGAGTCAAGTGTCAGTTTAAACTAAACTCAATATTCCAAAATGTAAAATGATTTCAAAATTAACAAAGCACATTCAATCACCTTGTTTTCACTAAAATATTATTAGCATATTTCAAAAAACACATACATTTTACATTATCAAATAAAAGAAATTTTATTTTAAAATTTCATAATAATCTCATATTTTAAATATGCTTTATAATGCATATGTTAAAACAGCAGTATGAAATGCCAGTATTTTAAACATAAGCATATTATGTATTTTAGTACATTTTATATAATTACATGTAGCAAATCTCAAATGTTAATACGTATACATATCTTTCTGGGATCTTGTTAAAGTTCAGTTTTTAAGTCAGTGGTGTAGATCAGAGTGGAGGATTCTGCATTTCTAACTAGTTCCAAAGTGATTCTGATATTGCTTGTCCTCAGACCACACTTAGAGCAACAAGGTCATGAGGGGTGTGAGCTCCAACATGTTCTAGTGATAGGGTTGCACAATCAAAAATGTCTGGAAATGTCTGGGGAATGTAGGGATTGCACATCCTTCAGTTTGTCTTCCCTAACTACTGCTTCTCTCTGTGGAGGTTTTGCTAAGTACTATGAACAAATGTGAATCTAAAAGATTTAGTTCTTCAATATGGATCCCTGCTGGCTAATTGGAACTAAATCTTAAATAGAACCAAGTGGTCATTTGCTGAGTAAAGATAACACACACTCTCAAGTTTCCTGAAAGCCCACCCCTGTCCAATTTGGGGATTTCAGAGGTCACCTAAACCAACTAATCAGAGCTCACCTACCTCCACCAATCAGAGCTCAGGTACTTCAACCAATCAGGACTCAACTTCTTTGACCAATCAGGGCTCAGCTGTATCAACCAATCACAACTAAGCTAGTTTGAGTCCTTCATTTGCATAAACACACCTAACTAGGAATGTAAGAGGACTGTTTGCTCTAAAATCTCAAACCAGCCCCCATTGAATCCATGAACATTCCAATAAAAATAAATGAAGGGAAAAACAAGCCCTCCCTTTGTTTTTTGTAAGCCTCTTCGTGGCTTACATGGAGAGCTTCATGGAGAGCTGTGTCTCTCCATTCTGCAAACTGGTGAAATAAAGTTTCTTTCTTCCATACTCCTTTTTAGAGAACTTTTATTTACAGTACTGAACTACAATGGCTGTGGGTCTGCTCCCTGGCGAACACCTGATGCAGCTAATTGCTGAAGCTGTACTAGTCAGCTGATCATGGTGTGTAAACTGATTTGACCAACCAGAGCACATGTTCTAGCATGGAGCTGAGGGATAATAGTTGCTTCTGCCTCTGATGTGAGGATTAAATGAGATTAGACGTGTGAAGTTACTTTGCAGAGTACTAGATATAATTTTTGGTGATATGGATGCCTTAAGATTCTCTTCAGACACTAATTTGGGCCTTCTTTAACACCAAGACAAATAGACCATCAAAACTATGTGTCATGAAGCACGACTAAAAAAAAAAATTTTTTTTTTTTTTGAGACAGAGTCTCAAGCTGTCACACTGGGCAGAGTGCCTTAGCGTCATAGCTCACAGCAACCTCCAACTCTTGGGCTCAAGCCATCCTCTTGCCTCAGTTTTTCTATTTTTAGTAGAGATGGGGTCTTGCTTTTGCTCAGGCTGGTCTCAAACTCCTGAGTTCAAGCAATCCACCCGCCTCAGCCTCCCAGAGTGCTAGGATTACAGGCATGAGCCACCGTTCTGGGCCATGACTAAAAGATTTTTAACCTGGAAATATTTCAAAGTGGTTGTAACCACCTCAGCTATTAAAAACAAACAACACGTACAGGTGCACGCATGCACTTACACACAGAAATCCAGTAAGTGCCCATATGCCACTTGGCTTTGGGAAAGATAATTTACTTGTGTTCTCCCAGATAATCTAGCCGAAGGATATATCCTGAGGTTCTTGCTTAATGGAATTATTTACACTTACTCACCAATAAGAAGTTGGGAACATCTACTGAAAATGACAACTTTGTTTTTAGGAAAATTGATATGTAGCCTTTCTCTCTAGCAATAATTAGCTGATCCATTTGTTTGCTGAGACCACTCAGAGCTTGTGATAATAGTATCATCTGCACAGAGAATTCCTATGTTTTTGTTCACATTTCTTTGTTAATGTAGGCTGATTTCATATTTTAAGTGAAATGAGATTTCACCAAATTCATATCTGGTACATTCTGGGACACAGAAGGAAACTTTACTTGCAAGAGCCACTTTCCTTTCCTACCTGTGAGTTCATCATCAATTAGAATTAAAACCCTCTATAAATTTTAAAATATCAGTTGACATGCTTGGTTGTAATATTGTAATCCTCAAGATCCAGCTTTGTGGTTTGATCTTTTGACATTTGAAACACAGTTTCACATAATTATTAAATATAGTGTACCCATAAAGTTAGTTCCTTTGGAACCCAGAGTGGGGTTACTTTCCATGTTGATTGAGAAAAACCATCCAAGGCTATTTAAAATTTTTGATCTTAAGTGCCATAGCACGTCAGGCCCCTTTTTGCAGATACAGATTTGCATGTCCATGTCCTTTTTCCTGTGACCCTTTGTTTCTCATGGGACTGCGTAAGTTTCTTCCTGATTCTGTCTTTTCTACTTTTCTGTCAAAGGATGTTAATCTCATTCGTAACCACACTTCCTGTCTTCTTTCCTAACCCTTTCAACCCTTTAGTTGAGCTCCATGCAAGCTGAGGATGTGTCTCTTTTATTTACTGCTGTATTACAAACACCTAACATAACATTTGGCACAGAAAATTTGTTAAATAAATATTTGTCAAAAGTTTGAATAAAATGTTAAGGCTGGGTTTACTTTGGTTGATTAATAATCTGTTAAACACTCATGACTTTATCCCATTTTTTCCCCTTTAGAACAAAGTCGATCAATTCAAGGAGTCCCAGGAGTACATAGACACCATACTTTGTAGGATAACAAAAATAGTGAAGAACATGACTGCTTATTTCAAAGCAAATGAGTAAGCAAGGAAAATCTTTCTCAGTTTATAGATATCAACTTGAATCCCTTATGAACTTATTCATCTAGGAATATAAGAATGAATATGTCTCCATTTATTATTTAATGTTCATCATGCTAACTGTTAATATCAAAATAGACACATTATCTGCTGACAGTAAAAAAATACAATCCAAATTACCCATCTCTGGCTGCTCAGATTTAGCCTGGATGAGGAAGAAAAACCTGGCAGAAAAGCTTGTGTTTATATAAATCCTGATCCATGTGCCCTCTGACTCCTCCAAATGATTGAGTGGGTGGAGGCACACACATGCATTGTGCCAGTGTGTGCATAAATGCTGTCACATGTAAGGCAAGAAGCAGGGTGGCATAGAGAGAGCAAGTCACAAGTTGTCAGGACTCTAAATTGAAGTTTTGTTTTTATCAGGGCTCTACAAAACCAGAACCACGTGAAGTCATGGCCCTTAACCACCACCTCTCCCACATACTGAGGGGAGAATTCAGTTACCCACTGCAGTCAGCAGGTCACATTGCTTTTTGCATGCTCCCTGCCTCTGCTCCAATCCACCCTAAGAAACCTCCCTTCCGTAGCTGAAGCTAAGAGAAATTCCTGAGTGTAAGATCATGTCTTTATCACCTTTCTATCCATACAGCCCTCAAATTTGAACCTCCTGGGGTTTAGCACAAAGTTTGGTAGGTGCTCAATAAATGTTCACTGAATGAATGAATGAATGAATGAATGAACAAATGTTGCTCTGGACAACAGCTGCAGCTTCCACATTCTACATAACTGCACTCAGTACTCACCCTGAAGAGAGGAAAAGCAATACAACAGACGCTGTAAGAAAATGTTTCTTGTTTATGCTGCTGCATCTTGATCTTTGGCTGATCTAAGCACAAAGAGGGCTCTTTCAGTTCAGAGAAAGGAGGTTTATGATGTGTGGGAGAGCTAAGAACAATGGACTCAATTGATAGACTGGAGATGCTCTCAGCTTCTGAGAGCCTGGAAACTCCATCTATAGATCTGTCCCAGAGGGCAGAGCCAAATAAGGGCAGATGGAAAACACAGCTTTCTTGTGAACTGGCTTTCAATTCCTCTGAGGCAAAAATACATTCACTCTGTAGCACCCTGAATCAATCCTCCAGAACATGGTGCTGTGTCCTTGTTTGCCAGTATCTAAAAATAAGTTCTTGTCATATTTTTATTCTTTTTGTCTTAAAGTCATTCAACCAGAATTGCTTGTAGGAAATTAATTGTGGTGAAGCAGAAATCAGGAAATTAAATTGAAACTACTTTTGAACCAAGCTTCTTAACTAATGACTGACTTTCACCCCCAGCTACAATCCCTTTCTCTCCAATCATGTCCCTTGCCAAGCTGCAACTATGGAACAATGAATCTACAGCTAATTTTAAGCCAGCTTTCTTTAGGCTGGTCGTCACAGTTCTGTTCAAGAGCGCCAAATCCTAATCTAGGTTATGATAGGGTTTTATTTATTTATTTATTTATTTATTTTTGTCTCAGACCTGTGTGAGAGTGACAGTGCTTTAATACTATGTGCCAGGTGGGCTAGTGGGCTAGCAATCCAGGGTAATAAGTGTCACTAACTTATTTTAATTCTGTCTTTCCACAGTCTGTTTACATTTAGATTGCCTTTGCCATATCTATTCTGCCCTTTAAACATTAAACTTTTTGCACAATACTTTCTATGTAAAAGTAAGTATTCATCATGTACAAAGCATTAAGAGGTCATTACTAGACTATCCAAGCAATGTAAAGAGGCAGTAACAATAACTTCAATCTAAATGCAGCAGGGGCTGGGACACCACTGTGGTATTAAAGAAGTAACCGTATTTGACTCTGAATTGCAGAACACTCTGAAACTCAACTTCAAAGAGAAAATAACCCTTTTAATGAGCACTACATTGGTTTCAAAATCTGAGTTCTAGTCCAAGCTCAGACATGTACTTACTGGGTTCTTTGAGTAGATTACTTTGCCTCTATTTTTTAGTGTCTCCCACTATAAAATTAGAAGTGATCTATGTACTGTTTATTTCAGAGAGGTGTTGTGAGAATGACCTGGATGATCTGAAAAATAAATGAACTCCTTGGACAAGGTCAGATTATTAAGTTTCTATGATGAGGTAAGGTAGAACAGTTCACTCAAAGGACACAATGTTTGATTGAGAACATCCTTAATTTTATTTTCTTTAATTTTATAAAATACATTTTGTAAGATCAGTTTCTAAAAGTTTATCCTTTATGTGTGTTAAAATTGAAATTCTATATCAGAATGGAAGAAACACTTTCAGTTGATTAACTCTCTTGGTGTGTGTATATGTGTGTATGTATGCTTGTGAGGTTTTTCAGAGAAGGATTGGTTATTTGTTATGTTATTAAATCAAAAACAAAACACAAGGTACGGATTACTTCACTTTCCTTGATCTTGATTGGTTTCTTACAGAACATTTTCCCTCTCCTCCCTCTATGCAGCCTGGAAGCTTATTTTGTATACTCGTCTGAAAACAAGTATCAAATGTCTTTTTGTAAAGATCTTACATCTCCTTAAACATTGCTGAAACCACTTTGGGGAAAAAGAACAACACAACTCTTTCGAACAAAAGAGCTACAGTAAAAATCTATCCTTCAATAAAAACCAATCAGACTTTTTCTTAACCCAAAGGTAACAAAAACAGAAAAAGACGGAAATCTCTTTCTTCCTGTCCTTTTCTGTGGAAGTTTACTAACTGAATAGCTGACGATTGGTGCATTCAGTTACATGATCTGTATCAGGAGAAAATAATCTTTATGTTAAACCTGACTCTTAACTTGCCAAGACAACATTGCTAAGTAAAATCATCTCCCATCAGCTAGAAAGAACAATTAAACGCGCTATTCAAATTAAGGTTCTAATTCACCAAATCTGTTTCTGCAAAGGTCAGAATACTTGTAAAATCCTAATAGATCATCTAATTCGCCAATTTTTAATATCACTTGTGATGCTTAATGTCCAATGTTCCTTTTCTGAAGAATGACAAAGAGTCATTCTCCAGGCCTTTCTGATACAACTCCAAACAAGCGATAAACAAATCGAAATATGTGAAATGTGCATCATTCCGAAACAAATCAAGATCTTCAAATGACCTACTATGACTGAATGCATAATACCCCATGAAAAGAGCACCATTGTGAAGAAATGACAGAGGCCAGAATACACGACCAATTAACAGAAAAAAGACATGCTATCCAAAGAGTTATCTACCCTGTGTCTACCAGAGGGCCATCTCAGGTTACACCCTTAGCCACTAGTAACTGCTGCTTGTTAGGCTAGTCTTTTTTTGTGTGTAAGCTAATTTCCTTCTATTCTCAGCTCCTTGGAAACCACAGGGTTGTCATGGTAGCTGTTATCCAGGAGAAGGGAGTGAGAAGATGCTGACAACACCCTGTTTCTCTTCCCTAATAAGGTGTAAGGCCAGATGCCCCTTTGTCTACACAGACCCTACGCTCCCTTATGCTATAAGTAAGATTGGCTGAGTTAGGGCTTAAGTAGTCCATTGCCACCGGGGTCAGTGCTCTCTTTCTATGGTGAAAGATCCTTGCTTTGACCCCCTTCTCCCAGCTGCAATAGGCATATTTGGGCAAACGCTCTTAAGTGCTTTGCTGGCATTTTTTTCTTCTTCTACCTTCAGTGGTAATAGGAAGATAGGAGTGAGTTCTGTATTTTGTACACCAAGGAGGATATAATTGGCCCCTAAAGATGGAAAGGAAACCGAGGGCATTCCTTCTCTCTACCTGAGCATCTTTCTTTCCACTCTGTTTCCATCAGTGGAAGTGCCCTGCGAGAAGAAAGCACTTCCTAGTCCTCAGGAGATGCTTGAAAATTGAGTTAGACCCTCCATTCCTTTGTGACTTGCAGTTGGGGAGTCACCTTCTGAGGCATTTCCCATTTCTAGCAGGAACCAGCTGTGAAGCAAAATGACTAAAAGAGGTACATAAGAGGGGAGAGTCAACAGAGACACCTTAATCACTGCAAGACTCTCCTTTCTTGTTACACTCGTCAAGTAAGAAGAGGGCCAGTCAGTGGCAAAGGTAGAGTTAAGATGGGAGACGCAGCATTGTAGGCCATGTGGTTAGAGCCTCACTATTAGAGAAAGGGGGATTTCTATAGGGGATCAGAACTTGGTGCCTCGGCCCATGAGTTTAAGGACGGCAAAGTTGTAAGTGGCAGCAATCATGAAGGTGAGCTGTAGGGAACAGAAGACAGAATATGAGTGAGAGCAGGAAAGGAATTGCTCCCTCCTTCAGTCCTTTTGGGAACGAGGAAGGGTAGAAATAAAATCATAACTAAATAAAGGAAAAACCCCAGGTCTGCAAAAACCAGGGTTTGCCTCAGGGAAGTGAACAATACATGGGCTCTGCCACATCCATGTCTAAGAGACTGTGAGTTATAAATTGCTTGCTGTAGACACACAGTCACACCATGCAGCTGAGCTCTCCCCTGCTTCATGCATCAATTTATTATACTTTTTATCTTTTTTGCATCAATTTATTGTAAAGGTAGGTAATTACTTGACACTCTATGAAAGGCTCAACAGTAAAGCCCACGAGTTTTGCGAGCTCATCATCCTCCCAGCTTTTTCAGTAACTTCAGATAAATCACTTCACCCTTGAGTGCCTTAGGTTTTTAATTGGCACAGTGAGCTCACTATACTGACACCACACTGTAACACCATCAGCAAGACCTGGGACTTAGAATTATATGATAATTATAACAATTCTAATAATGTCAGGAGGTCCTTCCAGTATTTTCATGAGGGGAACTTATTACAGAGTATCCAAGATGGATTCATGCTTATAGTATATAGAATTCCAGACAATAGCAAATCATGTTTAGTGATGTTTCAGTGTTTTGTCACTGACCTGACCAGGATGTATTGAGAACTAACTATAATTTATGGCTGCAAAAGTACTCAGCAATATTACATGCTCTTCAAATTCTCATTATTATTATTCATGACCATGAACCTTCTGTCTCCTCTACCTCACGCCACTTTTCTTGTTCCTAGGTGATTTTTCAAGTTTTTCAGCCTTTCCAACCCAAAGTAGAAGCACACACCCTCTACACTTTTCTGTCTCTTCCCAAGAGCTTCTCTCCAGCTTTTTAAGGTTAGAAGGAGTCTATTTTCTTACTTTTAGCATAGCTATACCCAAGCTATCCCAGGCCCATTTATTTACCAAGATCATTCGAAGACAACTCACCAGGGAAACCAGTGTGGCTGCGGCACCCACAAATGCAGCAATAAACAGGTGGAAAGTCATTTGGAACTGCAGAAAAATGCAAGAGAAAAAACCATTTCTTTCAACAGCAAAAATATGCTCCACTGTAAATCATGGATGCAACTTTCTAAATGTGTGTTGGTGTCTTTCTTATGTGTTAATTCTGCATCTCTAACTACATTTTCACTTCCCTAAGGTACACCATCGTACCTGGCCCCATAGCACCTAGAACACAGAAAACAAATAAAGGAGTATAGTGCTCCCAAATAATCAACTGGTTCCTTCCAGTTGTGCCCAGGGGCCCGAAATTTAAAGTCAACACTACTTTCAATGAAATAATTTACTCCTTTCCTCCCCAGAATTTATTTTTACTCCCTTGCCTCATTCTAAATCCAGTGCTTTCCTTTCTCAAATATACTTATTTTACCTCTCATTAGAGATTAAAAAGTTCTAAACTGAAAGTGTTTTTTAAATCATATAATGTCTCTGTGCACAGCTAATTCTCTTGATAAGGTTCTTAACTAAAAGAGTGAAAACTTTCCTTTGGGGGATTTTGCCACTGGGCTCTATCTTTACCTAAAGCTACCTATTGAGGGAGAAAGTTCTGGAATGAAAGTATTTCTGTTCAGCCCTAGGGAAAATAGTTATTTTACTATCTATACTTATTGGCTGGGGCATACTCAGCCAATGTTTTGTAGAAGGCAATCTGTTAATTCAAAATCCACCAAAGAGAAACTAGTCCTTAAAATTGAAGGCCACAGGTAGAAATTTGTATGGTATTAGCCATTTTATTGTAAAATAACCCAAATAGTCCACTTACCTCAGCTGTTTTGCAGATGGACAGAAGGTTGGAGCCACAAACCTTGCCAGGAAAAGCATTCCATGGGAGAACACCTAAATAAGACACAAAAATCAACCAAGGTAAGCTTCTTGGAGTTACATAGCCACCTGGATACTTTTCCCTAGAGCCCTTCTTCTATCTCTAATCATCCTGGCTATAAAGTTGGGTTCTACCAACAATTGGGATCCTCTTTTCTAAAGATTTACAAAAAAGAAACAGTGGTATTGAACAGTTGTCAAATCTTGTTTTTGTTATTGAAATGTGCTGCTTTGTGGTTGGGAACAGCTGTCAACTAGAACAGAGCACTGTAAACAGTCAAGAAAACTCCCACCATTTCCAAATCCCCTTACCAGGGAAGAAACCTCTCTGGTTTCAGTGAGGAGGGATTAACAAACCAACACCCAGGCATTCATCATCTTATATTTTTCCCATTTTCACCACCCTCCCTACCCTAAGAAAAGAGCCATTAGTGCTTCCATAGTGGATTGGAAAGCCAAAGCACCCATGCCCTAACTCACCATACATTCTAGCATCAGCACAGAGACTGCCTATACTTGCAGAGGTCTTGCTGGGGAAGGCAATAGACTGGCAGGTGGTCCAGGTGTTGAAGTAAATGTATACAGGCACAGCAGAGCAGGCAAACACCAGGAGCCACACAACAGTCAGGGCATAGGTGATGCCCACAAACTAAAACGATTGACATAAGTTGGTTAAAGATCAGCATTAGCCTGCAGATGTTGAAACACAGACTGGGAGGTCCTGGAATGGCAAGTGCCAGAAAATGAAACCAGATTCCATGGCTCTCCCCCAAATGAAATTAGTGAGCAGGGCACCTCTGCCAAATATCATTAGCAGTATCCACTAAAGAATTGGCCCCAAGTGTGACAGAGGGTGGGGGGGATGGGTGGGAGTGGGAGTGAGGAGGATCCCTGGGTTAGAGAGGGTCCAGGAGATTTTGAGGGGCAGATAAGGTGTAAGGAAATCAAAACAGATCTTGAAAGAAAGTAGTGCCATTTTGTGCCATAGGCTAAGCTTAGAAAATGTTCCTTGTCACAGGAAAATTTTTGTAGAGCATTTTTGTTCCCCAGTCATTGAACAAAGCCAATAGGAGATTTAAATTTCAAATATAAAAACCTTTCTAAGCTAACTGCTGGTGACAAAAAGACATCACTACCACCCACACAGGTTCAGTCCCCAAAGGATCTTTAACTCCAGGGACTAAAAAGCAATGTGTGCCTTATGAGAAGCATGGATAACCCTCAGAAGAAGATAAAACACAAAATATTCATATCTACTCTACTTTGCTCTGGGATCTCTAACAGTGTAGATCCCAGAATATCACGCATTTCCCTTTGGAGTCAATTATTTAATTTTTTTTTTTTTTTTTTTTTTTTTTTTTGAGACAGAGTCTCAAGCTGTCACCCTGAATTAAATGCAGTGGCATCATAGCTCACAGAAACCTCCAACTCCGGCTCAAGCAATCCTCTTGCCTCACTTTTTCTATTTTTAGTAGAGATGGGGGTCTTGCTTTTGCTCAGGCCAGTGCACCCATCTGGAGTGCTAGGATTACAGGCGTGAGCCACCGCACCTGGCCCAATTATTGATTTCTAAGAGCCAGCCTCCCTCTCAGATCAGGTGCCTAAGTCTTAATCCTATGAGCAGCATTTTAGTCTTGGGCAGTCAAATCCATTCTGTGAATCCACTTTGTGGTCCCTGCTAGGAAGGGAGTAAAGGGGCACCAGCAGATGGCATAGAAATGGTCTGATTGTATAAAGAATCCCAAAAATCACATTTTTTTTTTTGTTTGTTTGTTTTTTATTTTTCGAAACAGAGTTTCAGGCTGTCGCCCTCAGTAGAGTACTGTGGCATCACAGCTCACAGCAACCTCAAACTCTTGGGCTTAAGTGATTCTCTTGCCTCAGCCTCCCAAGTAGCTGGAACTACAGGCACCCACCTGAATGCCCAGCTATTTTTTTTTTTTTTTTTTTTTTTGCAGTTGTTGTTGTTTTAGTTGAACCCGGCCAGGTTGGAACCCGCCTCGGTGTATGTGGCTGGCGCCCTATCCACTGAGCTATGGGCGCCGCCTCATTTTTCATTTTAAGATGAAATTTTGTAGGGAAACTGTGAAAGGTAGTTTCAAGGCAGTTGGGCACCACGTTCTTCCTGACCTTCTCGTTCGGCTGTAGCCATCGCTTCCTCACTCAAAAGCCAGTTCCCTAGAGAAGACCCAGCCTTGGGTGGGGATGAGGCTACAGACTCACGCCCCATTGTCCCCCACCCCATGTTATTGCCACAAAATCCTGAGGATGATCACCTTGTCGGGATGTCCTAGCCATTTTCCCAAACAATGACACACCCGCTCCAAAGAATGAGCTTGATGTTGGCCTCTGGAACCCCTCCCCTTCTGGCCCCCTGTTACCGTTGCGCTCAGGCCCTTGCCGCAGATGGTGGTCTTGTAGTCGCCAAAGATCTGCCTGACTGCGCCGGTGGTGTAGAAGCCCTCAGCCAGTAGGAGGGCCCCATAAAGGAAGAAGAAAGAGGCAGTTCCATAGATGACGTACTGGAAGGCATGGATCCTGCATTTACAAACAAGAGAACATAGAATCATATTAATTGAGGACCCAACTCCTTTCCTGCATAAGTGAGGTACACACAAGAGCAGTCACTCTAACAGGACTAGGGATCCTTTAGAGTTGCGGTCCTCAATCCCTGGACCTGGGACCAGTACAGGTCCGAGTCCTGATAGGAAGTGGGCTGCACAGCAGGAGATGAGCAGGCTGAGCTTCGCCTCCTTTCAGATTCCCCACCATCACCCTTCTGTGGAAAAATCGCCTTCCATAAAACTCATACTGGGGCCAAAAAGGTCAGGGACCACTGCTTTAGAGGAATCACTAGGCTCATCCTACACGTTTTCACCTTCTCTTGATTGAAGTAAATAAAGACAGGGAGTGGGTGGCAGCAGCATATGCTTCTCCCCTACCTCCTGCTTTCCCTGCCATCTGCAGAACCAGTGCCCTACTCTCCTTGCCTAAGCCTTTAGGGATGCTACCACACAGGAGAAAGGAGCTAGATAACAAGGAAGAGAGGTGAAGGAACAACAAGGAAGGGAGCCTAACTTGTTCTAGGAACAGAAAATGTTTAATAATAAACCTGAGCAGACTCCAGCAGTGTGTCAAACCAGGAGCAGCGATCTCACTCTGCCCAGTCCTTGTTCCTTGTCCTGGGTTCTCTGTACCTACCCTTCGGGAGGCCCCAACTCAGGCAATATTAACCACACCTAGCAGAAGTTAGAACACATGTCAGGAAACAAGGAGAGGGTGGGAGGGAGCTGGCATGCAGATAGGCCTCCTCTTTCTGAATCTGGCACTTTCCTCTGATTTAGGGTTTCAGATGTGGTGGAGGTGGAATCTGCACACAGAGGAAAGACTCAGGATTCCTGTCTTGCTCTTCCCCAGTGCCTTGCTAGTCACTAAGACTCTGATGAGTTCTGTATCTCCAGGATGGAGAGAGGGAAAAGAGGTCTGGGTGGGAGGGTAGGTACTTACACATTGATGAGATATTCATAGTCCTGGTAGTTTTTGGAGAAATATGTCTCAATTAGTTTTTCTGTGCCAGTGAGGGCTTCATGTCCACAGCCACAGAACAGTGCCACCCCAAAGAAACACAATCCTGTGGCCACCAGGGAAGCAAAGGGGGCCCCTACCAGACATCTTGCACAGCACTCTAACAAGCCTGGGGAAGAAGGAGGGGAAATAGTCAGGCACATACACTAGGAAGCTCACACCACTCAGACCCCTCTGCCAGACCAGCCAGCCTCTGTGCCCACAGGCACAGAGAGGGTGGATACCCCAAAGTCCAAAAGCAGGAGAGGCTGGAGGTTTTAGCTTTTGAAATGTATGATCAACCCAGAATCCTTACTTTGTTCCATTTTTCAAAATAAATCTTTACCTTTAATTCTCAAAATTTATAGTGTTTTTTTTAGAACATGAGCAATTCAAATAGCCAGCTGGAGAGATTATTAAATCAGTCCCTCCTTTCTTATTATTCCAGTCTATTTGTTTGCATGCTTGTTTTAATTGTTTATCAACTATGTGTGGAATAAATAAATGCTTATTATGTGCCCAGTATTGTGCTTGGTGTTATATGGGATGTAAACACAGAAATGACATAGACTCTGCCATTTGGGAGTCCTTAGTTTGCCAAGGAAAAATTAGCTAGGCAACTGACAATTCCAGGCGGTCAAGTAAGTAGTTACAGAGGGTAAAGGCACTTGGAGTTTCAGAAAGAGATGAGTATAGGCCAGAGATGTTGGTATTGTCAGACAGAATTTGAGCCTAAAGACCATTCAAGGTGGAGAAAACTTTGGAAATTGCAAGCCCCTGGATATTCCTGAACATTGTGCATATTTGTAGCAGAGACATGTGCAATTCTTCTTAGTCTAGACATATGGGGACCAGTCCAAAGAGAAGGAGTGGACTGACATAAGACAAGAAATGATAATAGAAGGATTACTATTACTCACAATAATAAAAACGCAGCCTTAATGATTTTTGGGCACTTTGCATGGCTGTTTTGTCCCCCTATTCTGTAGCTTGGCCAGTGTCCTCACTCTCAGTCCTACACTAAGATTCCATCAATACAACTACAGACAGACTGTATACAAAGTCAGCAAAGCATAAAACATCTTTCTGGCACTAGGAAAACACACCAGGGCCTGGGAACACAGGTGTCTTAAAGTGCTAAGAGTCCCTGAGATCCTCCGATCTGGTATCCTAGGCCACATGCCAGTGTTACTGAGAAATAGGAAAGGCACAAAAGAAGTCACAGGCTCTGAAAACAGCTGTGTCCCAAGTACTAGTCCCATGCTCTAAGGTGCCATATGGAGTGAAACTCGGCAAATGCCAAGTAAATGACCAACTAGATGGGGAAAATAATAGCTCCCTCTGGCCTCTTGGCCAGATCCCCAAAAGGTGGAAAAAATGAAACTGTCAAGTTCTTCAGACAGAAATCCTTAATTCACATCTATGAGTTTATATATGCACACATACTATACACACACACTAACTGATTCGAATATCTATTCATATAGTATGCACACACACAAGTAATCAGCAAATGTTGCTACAAAGCTGCTATTTTTTAATAATAATGTAGAATGAAAATAAATTGTATTGATACCTTAGGTTTGGATTTTTATATTCAAGCATTTCTCTGAGCCAAGCTCTCTTCTCTATTACCAGGGCACCAGAGGAAAGGGAGTTTTTGTCTGGCCCTCTTAATACTGGCATAGTTTCTTTTTATCCCTGAGCACTTAAACACCTAGTGAATTGCGTGGCTGAAGTGCATCAATGTGAATAGATTTTGAAAAACCAAATTGTAGGTGGCACCTGTGGCTCAAGGAGTAGGGCACCGGCCCCATATGACAGGGGTAACGGGTTCAAGCCCGGCCCCGGCCAAAACTGCAAAAAAAGAAAGAAAAAAAAAGAAAAGAAAAACCAAATTGTATCTCTATCATGAGAAAGCTGAGGTAGAGGCATTTGTCTCTGTTGTCAGACATACAAAAGGAGTGAGTCCTATTACTCATTATCTCCTGAAATGACAGCACTTTCCTGGCCTTCAAATAGCATCTTCTGGCTCGGCTCCTGTGGCTCAACTGGCTAAGGTACCACCCACATACACCTGAGCTGGCGGGTTCGAATCCAGCCTGAGCCCACCAAACAACAATGACAGCTGCAACCAAAAAATAGCCAGGCACTGTGGCAGGCTCCTATAGTCCCAGCTACTTGGGAGGTGGAGGAAGGAGAATCACTTGAGCCCAAGAGTGTGAGATTGCTGTGAGGTGTGATGCCACGCTACTCTACCCAGGGGGACAGCTTGAGGCTCTGTCTCAAAAAAATAAAATAAAATAAAAAACAAAGAAAGAAAGAGCCTCTTCTTCAGAGATCCTTGCATGTCACACCAGAGATGAGGCTCAGAAGCCCAAGTCAAATACAGTAAGTAGCTAACTTTTGCAGGAAAACTGAGTTCCTTTCCTTTTCCAAAAATGAAGCATTGCTGCCAGAAAACTTGGCCTCTATAAGCAGTCAATTTGTAGCTGTCCTGCTGCAAGTGGAGGCTGAGTTTACTTAGTATGAACTTTGCAAGAGTTCTTGGGAAGAATGCCTCATCAGAACTGGCCCATGGGAAGTGTGTGTGTGTGTGTGTGTGTGTACACACGTGTATACCAGAGAGAAAAATACAACTGATGAAACAGATCTTTGTTCTCAGGAAACATTCCAGAAATTGATCTTCCTCTTTCTCAACAGGTTAAGATACTAGATTCATCCTGTAAGTCAAGAAAAATAGGTTGGAAGTAAACAGTACTGCCATTTTCCTTCTCTGCCTAACCAACTCCTCTCCACCCCCAAACTCTTAGACTCTTCTAGTAAAGAAGGTTTCTGGAGGCTGGGTGGGGGGGAGGAAGGTCAGTGACCCTACTGTTCCCTCTCTCCCCAGCACAGGGTCAGGGCTTGGACAGAGCCCTCCATGGCTCCCCCAGACAAAGAAGCCTTGTTCTTCCCTGAGATCTCAGGAGCCTCATTGGTATTCTGCAGGGGCCTGCAGTCCTGGGGGTGGGTAGGGGGTCAGACTCTGAGAACAATGATAGGACTGTTTCTTTAGCTCAGGGTAAGGAGAGCAATGTACCCTAGTCCTGGGCCTACTCACCCCAGCTTTTTCATCTGAGAAGGGCTAAGTGCCTGTGCAGGTGTGATCAGTAATGGAAGAACTTGAACTCTTCTTAACCAAATAGGGAATTCCACTCTACACTTTAACTGATGCCCCCTCCAGGGCTGTGTAGATGACAGGGAAAATAATGAAGGGTGATCCTTCATTCATCACCCAAATAACCTGAGAGTGCCATGGGTCATGTTCTTATTGGGTGATAAGGGATAAGCCTTGAGAGAGATGATAATCTTTCTTCATCCATTTTTCCTTTATTTTCCTAGCATTCAGATAACTTAGCATCCCCTTTGATGCCTCACTACTGCTCAAAGCAAAGGACAAAAAGGACATAGGCTTTAATAAGTCTCTAATGTGTAGTCTAAAATAACTGGCCTTTGGAGAAATCTATCACTATTGAGCTACATACAGTTCAATGACATCAGAATAACTATCAGATGTCCATCTCTTCACAATTGAGATGAAATGTTTGCTCTGAGGGCATTTAAGTTCAGCAGAAGTGAAGAATTTCAGTTAGTCTGTCTAAGCAAAAATCAATTTTGATTCAAACTGAGAAAAACTCAGAATATGCAAGAAACTGTCTTTTTGTCAAAGTAGGTAACAATCAAAGAAGTCCAGAAAAGGTCCATTGGGTTCTCCTTGATTTTTCACAGCCCAAGAAATGTCGTTGGGTATGTGTGAACAATGGCCTAAAACAGCAGGCTCTCCGTTTCTGAACTCGTCATGTTCAAAAGAATGTGAATTTGATTCAGGAAGGCTGAGAGGGATTTTGGAGAACTTCTTTGGCTCTCTTCAAGAGACATTCTCACATCTCCATGCTGTACCATAGAAGAGTTGGCATAAAAGAGCTATATAGTAATAATATTACTCAGTGCATCCTATTAGGATGAAGCTGTCTGACTTTGATGAGCAGTTACGGAGAAAAATAATGACCCTCTCCAGTGTTTTCCTTTCACTTCTGTTTATGTGACTTCAACATAAGCACTAAGCACATTATCAGTGACACAGACACTATGAGAAACATCTCTTTCTTCAGAGAGTTTGCAATCTTGTTGGAGATAACAAACTTATGTCTGTGAATCAAAAACCAAAGCTACCTATAATCAGGTGTTAAAATGGGTATGACCAAGTCCTGTGGACAAAATAAAAGCAAAAAAAAAAGATCAGTTCATGGTTACTTACATCGATCTGCCAACTCCCAAAACTATTCAAATAAATATGTAATAGAATGTCAAGCCCTTCCTACCAATTCTTTCACAGGGGCCTGACAGACCTTAACAGATCCAATGTCCTGTCTCATACAGATCCAGATCCATCAAGGAACCAGTTTGATGCTGTCTCTTTAACCACACACCAAGAGCTCCCAAGCCCTCCCTCCTTTCTCAAGCCCTGGGCACGCCTAAAGGACCAGCTCCATGATGGAAATTCAGTATGAATATGGGAACTCATCAAAAGAAGGAGAGGAAGGGTTTTCATGGAAAGGAATGGTAGAAAGAGACCAATTGTACCCTGCATAATTCCCAGCCTGTCCCTTGAATCCAGCTGACAAAGAGAGAGATAGAAGAACCGTATACAATAGAGCTAAACAACAGGAAGACTCATTGAGTGAGAAACTGGCTCCATCTCCCTAAGTCTCTAATCTGCACTACAGTCTTACCCTCCTCCCAGAACCCACCCTGTAACCTCACCCCACAAACAGAGGCCTCCTTGATCAGGGCCCATAGCAGTTGACAAGACTAAGAGGCTAGAACAGCCGTGACTGGTACTAGGGATAGATGAGGATCAGTGGGTGGGTTCTAGGAGTAAAACATCTGGAGATGCCAAAGACAAAGACTTTTAATTCTGGCCTTATCCTAGTCAGACAATACCATGCCTATAATGTTATCTTTCCCCCATGATATCAGCAAGTGCCACATTCAAGTGCTGGAAAGGGGCCTGCAGACTCCAGGGCCTAGGAATCGACTCCTGCTGGATAGTCACAAGGTTAAATAAAAAGGAATCTCGGCCTCCTCTTCAGATATGTATTATTATTACCATGGCAACAGCATCTGGACCACCTTGTTCCCTACCTTCCCAATCCTCTTTAGACAAATATATATATATATATATATATATATATATATATATATATATATATATAGAGAGAGAGAGAGAGAGAGAGAGAGAGAGAGAGAGAGATGCCAATCTATGTGCAAACATTGGGAGGCTGGCACATTGTCTCCATCTTGCTCATTTATGGGAAAATGAAACAGAAGCAACTGGCACTAGAGACAACAGTAACCATCCCTTTATCCTGAGGTCTGTCTCCCACCAATTTCTCCTCTCTCCTTGGTTGTAGGTTTAAGCTGATCTGAGGAACTTATTCTCTTCCTTGGGATTTCACTGACTCTGTTCCAGAGCCCTGCCTGGCAGACATCTCAGAGGCCAGTACAGAGCTGAGAGATAACCCATGAGACTATTTTGTAATAGCCAAGAGGGATTAACCAATCAGATCTTCCTGAGATTTTGGTGTAAATTTGGCACTGAGTAGCAGGAAAGAAAGCTGCTCTGTCCACCTACCATGGATGCTTTGACCCTTCCTGATCATGTCACTTCCTTCACTTGATATTTTCTAGACCTGAAGTGCTAAGGGCAGGGAGGGCATTTCTTCCATTTTTTTCTTTCAAGACAAAGAGCTGTACCTGGCAGATGGTCTTTAAGGCTTCAAAAAGATACATGAAAAAGCGATGAAGGAAAAAGATGCCCCTGACAAGGGATCACCTTAATGGGCTTGGAAACTATATTGCCCCTCCTGGCTACCTCCCAGGGTTGAGGTTTTTACTACTCAGACAGCTCTGAGAGAATAGTTCTAGATGTCAGGCTGTTGAGTAAATATATGGGTGTCCTAGCTCAGAGCCAGCACAAAAGTTACCCAAGGCAGGGCAGGCCTTTCAATCTACCTGGTTCTCCAAGAGCTGGTTCTACCTGGTTCTCTGCAGAGGCCAAGGTGAGCAGTGGGATGGGGAAGACTGTCCTTGATAATTTTAGTCAATGTCTATAGGGAGAGTAAATGAACACACTACTTTAGATCTGGTTTCTTTTTAGCTCCTGGCATTCTTGGGGCATTCTTGCCATCCTGATGAGATTTAGTTAGTCTTCAGGCATTTTGTAAAACTGGATCCCTGCTCTGCTGCCACATTTTGCCTAGGCTACACCCACTTACTCTGAGCCAGCCAAAACTACACTGCTCGGCAAACAGCCACTTTCGGAGGGAAGCATCACAGTACAGTTACCAGGGTAACAGCCACTGTTCTCAGACAACAACAGGCTTGCAAAAGCCAATGTTTTGATGTTCAGTGATGACATTGTGTTACTGAAGCCATTATACTGAGAATAATCAGCTACTGCTCTTTGGCTTCATCCTGGTTCCGTCATTATCCCAGAGATTCATTTGGAACATGCCCCTTCCAAACTGAGACAGTGTTTAATGAGCTATCATTTACCCTATAAACCTTTTTTGTACAGATGCTACCGAATTCAGTGTTCCTCTTTGCTTCCTAACCTAAAGAATTCTATATGGTTGAGGGAGTAAGCTTCTTGTTTCTGAAGGTGATTAAGCAGAGGCTGTATGAATATTTAATTGGTTGTTGTAGAAATGAATCCTGCAGTGAAGGTTGGATCAGATAATTTCTGAAGTTCCTTTCAATCCCAAATTCCATGACATAATTTGTCTACTGTGGTCATTAAAGAGCAACATACTCCACATCAGAAGTAGTAACAGTATCGTGTTAGAGATGGTCTATTATTTAAAGTATTTGAGACAGCATGTTTTTGAATAACTGAAAACTCAGTGGCTACTCCATCATGTGTACCTGGCCAAAGTATTGCCCAGTGCCAGGAGTTGGGACCCAATACACATCCTCTACAGTGCCTTTACCTGTGTCATTCTTCCTTTGGAGAAAACCATTTAGCCTCCATAACAAAAAACTCTTTCTGTGGTCATTTTATTTGTTCTTGCCTTTCTTCAAGGATTTCAACCCCTGAGGAAGTAATATTCAACATCCTCTTTATTCCCTTTCTGTTTCTAATGCACAACCTACTTGATCAGGTAACATTAGATAGGGTTCCTGATGCTACCCAAGGCAAGAGTTCAATTTCTCTAACATTCACTCTCACCTGACCACACCTACTTAGTCAAATGATTTTTATCCAAACATACAAAAAAACACAACTACTCTGGAAAAAGAGTCAGCCTGTACACACATTATCGTATAATAATCAGCATTATTATGATTTTCAATTTTTATAGATCTTGCCCATTTTAAAAGGATTTCCACAGCATAATTACTTGATTCTCGCAATCATTGCTGTCCCCACTTTCCAGATGAAATGATGAATCACAGTGACCTGCCTGAGGTCATGTAGTTCATAAGCAGCAGATCTGGGATTTGAATGTGATTTTTCTGACTCCTAGTCCAGTGCTTTTATATGCTTCAAAGAGCTTAGTGTCGCATCATGAAACAATATAAAGGTTGAACCAGCTCAATATTATTGAAAACCTATCGCCATGATGTTGTTGGAATCTACTTGGTACTACCCTTGATGAGGAATACACTGGACAATCAAGTCTCATTTCATTTATGATGCATTCAAACTGCTACTCCTGTTTTGACAAATTTGAGCAATGCCTACATGACCTGTGAGGCATCCTGTGTGGACAAAGACACTTGTGCTCTGCACACCTTACTTGAGAAGACCCAGATACTGGAACCTCATAGCTTCTCTCTTTGTTCAAGGAATCTAGAGCAGTCCTCAGCAATCAAGTAACTCAGCAAGTGCCCTAAGGTCCCAGCAGCTTTCTTGTCATAGCAGAGATTCAGAGTCTGAGCCATGCCCTCAGGAAGCTAAGTCTGTGATTTTTGCTAGAAATGGCTGTCTGTATATGTGTGTGTGTGTGTGCACACGCACATGCACACACACACACATGCACACACACATGCACATCCTTACCCCTATCTATCTCCCATGGTAAAGATACTGAGGACTTTACTTTCATTTCCTGTACCTGAGAATGACTCCTCAGCCATGGTCAAGCCTGAGTCCAGCTTGCCTGATTCCCCAACTTCTTACTAATGTCAAACAGGATCCAAAGTTTGTATAAAGCAAGCAGTTATTCTGTACACCTGAGGGATAGTCAACACTCATTTGCCTCCAGCAGAACCAGGGGTTCCAGCTGACATGGCCATTACCAGGGCCTTGGAAGAAAAGAGAAGGCAGAGAGAAGTAAGGGAGTAGGAAGACACATGACCACATCCATCCTGCAGGGCACTCTCTCCAAGGACCTGTGGAACTCTCCACATGCTGCTGGAATTCTCTGGCAATAAAGCGTCATGCTCAGTACAGCAGAGAAGGAGTTAATCTAATTGAATGCTAAGAAATTTAAAAAGAAAACAAATGCCAAAACACAACTCATTTAGACCATTGGAAACCCCGAACCCCCCAAAGTTGGAAATTGACTTATGAATTTCTGTGCCTGCTTGAATTTTCAATGCTAAAGTTTCTGAAACTCACCCATATCTTTGGGACTCTGACTCCAATAGTAGCCGT
Organism: Loris lydekkerianus; assembly: GCA_963574355.1. Classification (NCBI taxonomy): domain Eukaryota; kingdom Metazoa; phylum Chordata; class Mammalia; order Primates; family Lorisidae; genus Loris; species Loris lydekkerianus. The sequence goes on from CAUYPK010106693.1 coordinate 27,900, forward strand.
CTGGCTAGTCTGCTTTGCAGCTGACTTTGTTCAGCTGGATGGATACTGGTCTCTCCAGTCTCCTTCTTCAGTCCTTTACTTTTTCTCTCTGAGTATCTTTGTCCTCTTCTCCTGCACTGAAAAGGGCTTTCTGATTGACAACCAACCCCCTTAAAGGGACAGGCCCGCTTTCCTCCTCCTCTCCTCCTCCCCTTCTCCTCCCCTTGTCTCCACCTCCTCAGGGATACTCCCTTCTCTAGGGGCTCCATCTTCTCTTTCTGCCTTTCACTGCCAGTTGTTTCATTTTCTTTCTTTATTCCCTAAGGCTTGCCTGGAATTTCACTTTTGCTTCAAGACATGTGGAAAAGTGGACTGGGGGTGGAAATAAAATGAAGAGGTCTTGGAAGCCTCCAGATGATCCTTGGGTCTATTTGGTATTTATGTAGCAGCACAAGCATGAGAAGCCATGAAAGTGGTAGCCCTGACAGAATGTCAGGGTCAAAATCCTGGGTGCTGTCTCCCAGAGTTCTTCCAAATCTGCCCCAGCTTCATCCCTCACACCTAGCTAGCTGCCTTTGGCCCTGTCCACCTTTCCCCTCCCCCTACTCCTTGGCAAATAAGCACTCCTCCCCCCACCCAGCTCTACAAACACAATAGAGAAGAAAAATTTCTCTCTTAGAAGAATTTCTTCTGAATCCTTTTCAGTTTCAACTGAATGAGGACAAAATGCAAGCTGTTGATTCCATGAACAGATTGTGGCTAAATTGGGGGAAGCTAGAATTATAATAATTGTACAGCTAGGATAACAGAGACCCAGAGCGAGGTAAGTCCTGTGCAAGTTCACAGTCTAAGCTAACAAAAAGGCTGGAGTTGAGTATGTGAGGGATTTTCAAAGAGGATGATGGATATTGAGACATGACCTGGGATTCAGTCAAAATTTCATCCTGAGAATGTAATGTTTTCATCAGGGAGCTAAGGCCAGGTGGGGAGTGGGTTGGGGTGAAGCAGCAGTTTGCAGTGAGGGTGGAGAGAAGGAGAAGTAAAATATAGTCTTTGCTTCAGAAAAAGAAACACTAAGAAAAAAACAGCCACAGCAAAAAGTAGAAAAATACTATATGTAAACTTCCTTGCCAAAAATTTATTTCTAAAGACTGTAAAGGTATTTGAGTGCCCAGTGCCAGGTGGGATCAGCCTGAGAAGGTTTTCTAGAACAGAAGTGGTGTCGATCTGGGCTCCTTGTCAGTGTCTTCTCTCCCTTCAGAAGCCTCAGTAAGGCACAGCTCTCTTGACCTAGAGGCCAGAGTCCTCCCATGGATGGCCTTAAAGGAAACTGGTTGGCATATATGTAGAAGGAGGGGGTATCTGTTAGAACTCCAGGGAAGGAAGGTATGGCCTTTGGGAACTTTTCCTGTGTCTTTGCCTTGGGGGAAGAGATGAGAGGAGGCAGATATCAAGCAAAACCTAGAACCTTCCTATGGGGGGAAAGAAGCAAGATTGTGCCTTACAGTTTTCTCTTTGGGCTGTGACCTTGGACATGTTTCAAGTTTAGGCTCTGCTATTAGGAAATGAGTCTTCTGAAGATGCCTCTGGGTGTACACAGGGCACCAAATCCTGCAGTGTGTGAGAGTTGCTCAGAGTCTTGGAACTCTAGATTCTTTGCTCTTATACCAGCTCCAAGGAGAAAGGATCCCTGGAAACCCTTCCCCTTGCAGAATGGTATAGTAATAGATTTCCAGAGAAGACCAGAATGAGGCCATATGAGTAGATGGAAAAGTGCCTTAGGACCCCTGCCCTCCCCAGCCTTGCTCTCCACCCATAGACTCTGCCTGCTGTGGAAGCTCGGTTGTAGGGCTGTGCCAGTACTGAACTTCTGGGTGGTCATTGGAATAGCCCTGTAGGAGGGGCAGGGCCTAAAGCAAGAAGTTGTCAAAAATGTGCTCTCAGCTCATCAGATGGCAGAAGGAACTGAGCCCAAACATTGGGGGTTCTGATTTAGAGGATGAGAGAGATGATCCTTCTCAACTCGAATAGATGAGATAGTTCTGCACACAGGGGAAATCATTCACACTGAGCCTTCTCATGAATCTTTCCCAGAGTCTCTGCAACAACTCTGAGGATAGATAAGCTGCTCAGAAGAAAATGTGTGTTTCCAATAAACTCATAGATTCCAATTTATCAACCACATTCCCCTCACACACATCTTTCTCCTCCTTTCCTCCATCCCTATTACTTAGTTTTCTCCCCAAGTCTGTCTTTCTGTGTCTGCTACACATCTTTGTCTGTTTCTTTCTGTGTGTCTGTCTCTCTGCTGTTTTTTTTTTTCTCTCCATGTTCCTTGATGGAACATATTTTCCTCTCTCTGCCTTGTTCTTATGCCCAGGGTCAGGACAGGGGCTCAGTTAGATGATTGTGTCACATTCACTGTCCCCAGTGCCTTATGGTTCCTAACTCCCTAGGATCTAGTGTGTTCCAGTTGCTCTGTACCCTCTTCAGCACCCCCTGAGTACCCTCTCTCCTGGGCCTTCCCCACAGCATTTCTTGTAGGGTTTCTTTCCAGGTCCCCCAAAGGCCATTTTTATCCACCTACCCTAATCTATTTCTGTGATTCTGCTTCCATTGCTTCTACTGAGTACCTTTGGAAAAATGCCCAGCTGGACTCCCAGCAGTGCACAGGGATTCCTCAAGAGGGCACTGCCATCCTTCTTGGTGACAGTCTGCTGTCTGCACTGGGTGCCTAGGGAACAATGCAGAATTGTGTGAAACTCATAAACACTTTGCTTCATGCAATTCTTTTGGTACCTCAGAAAATATGGGCCCCCTTGATCATAGCTTGGTTTGGTTGTACAGATTTCTTGCAAAAAACTCCAGAACACCTGGATATTACCCCCTCTCTGCTCTGTGCTCCCCTTAGTACCAGATTCCTGAAGGTCAGAGCAAGTGGGTTCTCTTTGTTCTCACTTGTATAGACTGAACTCTGAAACTTAGAAAAGCCCAGTGAATTTCTTCCAAGAAACTAGACAAAGGCTCAAGTGCCTAACCTGGTGACCTACTACCCCATGCCTGTGGAGGAGATGGTAGAGGGGACAAGAGAAAGCACAGTACCAGTAAGAGCCTGTGGTCACCTGCTGGCATTGGGGCTTCTAAAGCTTTTCTTCTCCTTCCCAATGTAATGTCTTTACAGACCAAATTTGAGAAGGCAAGAGGCTGCTTCTTGCAGCTTTTCTGGCCCTGGCATAGCTTGGCTAGCTGGCAGGCAAACAGTATATTATGTCCTATGTATTTGTGGCTAGAACTTTCCACACCCAATTTCATTCCAATCAGCTTGGCCATGCCTTTCTGGCTAAGGGAACTGAGGGCTGAGAGCCTGGATGTCACATACTTTGAGCTGGTATGGAGTGGAAGAGGGCAGTGGAGTATATTCTTCTGCATCTCCTGAAGATTTAGGGGGCAGTGTGAGGATGGACAGGGACAGGTGGTGGATTGAAGGTATGTTTGGGAAGGGAGAGATGCCTATGGTTTGGGGATGGAGTAAAGAGTAGCTTGGAAGCCTAAAGAATCAGATGTATAGCTGAGCCCAATGGCTCACACCTGTGATCCTAGGACTCTGGGGGACCGAGGCAAGAGGATCGCTTAAGGTCATGAGTTCAAGACCAGCCCAAACAAAATAAAGACCTGTCTCTAAGGGAAAAAAAAAAAAAAAAAACCTAGCCAGGTGTGGTGGCACACAACTGTAGTCCCAGTTCCTCAGGAGACTGAGGCAGGAAGATAATTTGAGCCCAAAAATTTAAGGTTACAGTGAGATAATAAAGCCCCCTCTGCACTCTAGCCAGAGCAAAAAAGAGAAATTCTGTCTAAAATAAAATAAAGAGTGCCTGAGGAGCAGCACCACATAGCCACTTGCAATGTGGAAAAATCAGCTTTCCACAGAACCCATTTCTTTCCACAGAACCCCCATGAAAACTTGGCCACACTTGTCATCGTGGCCCTTGCAGAGAAGGTGCATGTTTGATATGATCTTTGAGTACAGCAAAAACAATACTATCCTTGGCTGAGAAATACTTACCTAACCTGGTAGACTAATGCTATTTGTTCCATTGGACTGATGAGGTACAGAGGTAGCTTTCCTGATGCCACCTCAGGCAAGGGACAGGGCCACCACGAGAATGCCTCTTTCCAGACTCATTGCTTGGAAGTTGCTTTAATGATTGTTCTGCTCTGGAAGAATGTTTGAATAGAGAGCCTCTGCCCTGAACAAGAACAGCCACGGGGGGGGGGGGGGGGGGGGGTAGACAGGAGTTGTAGTATGGAAAGTAAAAAAGACATTAGTTTTTAGGAAATAGATCACTCTGAGTTTAAAAAACCAGTCAAGAGGCTGTTGGAGTCC
>CAUYPK010106694.1:0-13636 GCA_963574355.1 Loris lydekkerianus
CCCAAAGGTGAAGGGTAAATAAGGGTAGCAGGGGAAGAAGGTAGGGTAAAAAACCATGTAGGCCCGTCCACAGGGGATTTTCTAAAATTTCTTTTCTTCTCTTTTCTAGATCTTCTTGGAGTGTTTTGATCTTGTTTTGCACAATCTCAGATATGCTGGCATAAAAGTAGCACTTCTCCTGCAAAAATTTTGCCAACACAGTCATAAAGCTCTCTGAGCAGCACAAGAGAGAGACATCAGACTCAGGACAGAAGAAGCATAAAACCTGAACTACAGATTCAAAGCCAAGAATAGTATTTCAGGCAGAACGTACCTTGATGATAATCAAGTTCATGTGACCAATTTTAACTGTCCCAATGGCTTCCCGCAGACAAGATTTTGAGAACCTCATGTCCAAAACTCACATTGTAACTGGCTCTCTAGCAGACAGCAATGGGTTTACATTCTCCACCTATCGAGGCAGGGAATAATTTTACTAGGGCACCATTTCTCTAACTGCAGCACACGGACCACTTGCACGTATCTCATCAGAGCTGCTTGATTAAAATCCAGATTTTTGAACTCCACCTCTAAACCTTTTAAATCAGAATATCTATAGTAGGTCCTAGAAATCTGAATTTTTAATACACTATCTAGATTCATTAGAGACAATTTTTCATTTAAAATTTGCACTGCATGTTTTCATTATGTACAGAATCATTTCCAAGATGACATTGAGGGATTCTTAGAAAGAAATGTCCCCGAAGGAAGATAAAAGCAACCTCTTATGCTCATGAATAGCTATAAAACAACACTGTTTAGCCCACAAAGGAGAGAGAATAAAGTCAGTGCTTATCAGCTGGTCACTGAGTTCTGTGGCTTAGCCAACATAATTTCCTGCTTTACTTTTATGCCAGAATTGAAAACTTATGACTCTGGCCTCCACAGACAATGAAATATGCAAAACTGAGTTTTTCTCCTTAAGTGCTGAAGAATTCAAGTTTGGGGTATTCATTAAGGAAGGCAAGAGGATTGGGTTCCTTCAAATGTTAAAATCTTTCAATAAGGGCCATATGAAGTGCAAGAAGCCATGCACTGTCTTCCACTCAACTCACCCTGCAAGGCTGCCTGCCCTATATGTCAAGTGTCTAGAGCAGAAGTCTGACCTCCAGGTTCAAGGTCTACTTGCTCTGGATAAAACAAATCTATCACAATGAGTTTGTTGCCTTCTTGCAGCCTCTGTAATCAGCTGTTGTACTGCTCCCTATTAATGAGCTAAACAGACATCTCTTGGAGCTATTCTTCTCAGGAAAAAGGGTTCAGTGTTTAAATTATGACTGATTCATAAAATTATCATTCCTAGAGCAGAAAAGAAATATAGAAAATTGTACATGGCTTCAAATATAGTCTTTAAACTGCAGTCTAGTTTGTCTCAGCTCATTATCTTGTACACATCATATGCTCTGGAAAATGTCTTTATTGGCTGCTTTGGTTGAATTGATGGGTGTATTACAGGAACAAGAACTACAAAGCCATTTGGACTCCAGAAATGATGCAGAATACTTGTGCTGATGTAAGTAAAAAATAAAACAGGGCCCAAGGCTGGGGTTTTTTCAAAGCACTGATTATTGAGACTGAGTGGAAGCTATTGAGTCTTTCTTTCTAGAACATAGGAAAGTAGCTGCAGGTAATACTTTTGGCTCCTGGACTCTTGAAAGGTAGTGTCATCAAGTGCATAGCTATGCATCTGATTCAGCTTTTTGTAGGCAGCACAGCAGTTATTGCAGGTCTGTATTCCCTGCATGGCTTTTCATATCTGCAGATGAAAAATTCAAAGCCTAAGTTGGGATCCCAGAGAGCAGTGGGAGCTGTGGGGCCGCATGGCACACTGCAATGAGCTCTGTCTGCCCCTGTCGGAGCAGTTTCTCACAGAGCCAAGTTCCCGTCATCATGCATCATTATCTGTAGGAGAAAAGGCAACAATGCTGTTAAAAGGGGAAGTTTGAATTATGTCTGCAACATGTTAAATACAAAGGTGAAGAGTTTCTAAGTAAACAGATCTCCAGCATAAGCAAGATGTAAATAATGAGACTGATTCTAGGGTAGATACTGAGAGAAGGATAGAGAGAATGAGAAAGGGCTGGACCCTGCTGGGGAACCCCTTGTGCAGGATTAAGCAGGAAGGCTAGAATATTTCCTCTCCACCTTTGAACAGTGGTTTCCATGACATCAACTGCATCATGGAGTATAAATTCTACCTGGAAGAGAAAGATCATAAGGTTGCTACCTGAATCTACTACTGGTACTGCATTTTCCAATTAGCTTTAATAATAAACAGAGAACAGCATGCTACAGGAAGACTTAGCCTAATAAGTATGCCTATAGCTCCACACGCCATCCATATCTTGAAATTATCTAAAGGTACAATTCTTTCAAGCACAATTCTCTTAGCTACTGAGACTTAGTACAGTTGTCCTTAGTACAGACTTAGCTACAGTTGTCCTTTATTTCCCCAAGAAATGTTTAAATTAGAACACAGATACCCAACTCATAGATGCAACCACTTTCAGAGAAAGAATCTTTCGTTAGTCCGAAAGATAAAAGCCTGGAGTTCAAGTCTGGTCTATGTACTCCTGGGGCTCCAGAAACTCTTTGAAGAGGGCTCTAAGGTCAAAATGATTTTCATAATAATACTAAGAGGTTATTTGCTTCTTTCATTGTGTGCATATACAATGCATTGGTGGTACAAAATCAATATTGGGTAAAACAGCTGCAGCCCAAACAAGAACAAAGTCACAGTTACTGACTTATCCTAGTAGTGATAGCATTCTTCCCCACCAGACAGTTTCAAAAATAAATAAATAAGAGTGAAAGCTAGCTCTGCTTAAACATTTCCTTGATAGTGGTATCAATTAATCTCATTATAGACTAACCATAGAAGATAAGTCTTTTCCCTATTTTGTGTGATGAAATGAGAAGTACACATAAAGCAGTTATGCTGACTTTCCAAGTGTGATGATTGTTTCACGTAAACGTGTGTGTGATTGAGCTGTGAGCTGTGCTAGATGATTATTTCATGTAAAATTATTTCTATTTGAAAGAGTGACTGACAACTATGGTTATTCAGATTTGTACATTTGGCAATAAAATTAATGAGGTAAGCATTTCACGTCAAAGAAAACAACTGACAGCATGTGTTTCCAACGAGAAAACTTTCACTTTCAAGTGAATATTAGAATTTTGGAAATCAGTATGCACACTGTGAGCTTGACAGCTTCCCAAAACTTAAAAGACTTTCTGAGGCTATCAGTGATAACATTAATGAATGTATTTTTTGTATAATGAAATATGTCAACATTTAGAAGCAATGATTAATAGATGATCCATTCAAAGTGCAAGATAGACAGGTGGATCCTCATTTAACAGAGGATGAAAAGCTGATTTTCGACATTTCGGATACCACATTTAACTAACTTATAAGAAACTACCACTTGCTAAATATGTGTTGTATCAAAGAAGAATATCCATAATTATCTAAAGAACCATCCAATGCCACTCCTTTTATCAAATATACATTTGTGTGAGACCAAATTTTCTTCAGCTACTTTACCCTAACAGATTGCAATGTGCTGAAGGCAGAAGCAGATATGACAATCTAGTTGACTTCTGTGAAGGTAGTCATTGAAGACATTTGAAAAATGTAAAAATAAATTATTCCTTCAATCATTTTTGTTTCAGAGAAATATATCTTATAAAATATAGTATCCATACTAATATGTAATGAATGCATTTATTAATTTTTACTAAAATACTTTTTTAAAAAGAAAGCTTTAATGTTTGTTTCAGAGAAATAGGTTTTATAAAATATAGTATTTATACTAATATGTAATTATGGAGCTTGTTAATTTTTAACAAAATACTTTAAAAAAAAAAAAAAAAAGGAAGTTTTTGTGGTCCTCAGTAATTTTTAAGAGTAGAAAAAAATCTTCAAACCAGTTTGAAAACCACTGCTCTAAAACCACTGCCCTAAAAAGTGTATTTATCCCTTATTTCAAGAAGATCAAAAAGAGTAAGAGAAGAGCATTACCAGCACAGCACAGAACAGTGCAGAGTTTGAGCACATTCTTGGTTTAGGTTATTTTATTGGGGAGGTTGTGGAAAGAGGCAGCTCAGTGGCCTGATGAGCTATAGACATATGAAAATCCAGCCATTTCTGTTAAACCTCCCTCCTCTTGGACTATAAAATCTATCATCTTTGACACAAACTGAAGGAAACAGTGATTTCTGGGGCAAGAGATAAAGAGACTCCTCAAAGCAGGGGTGGCAAAGGCAGGACATTCAGTCCCACAAACTAGTGAGAAAGGGGAAGTATCCCAGAGATCAGGCAAAGAAAGAGAAGGAAGAAAGACAAGACCTTAACCTTTGCATGGTCACTGGTTACCTGTAGGCCATAAGCTCCACTTTTTACAAGTAGTATCTTATTTAATCTATAGGACAAAGTGGTAGGTATTTTTTTATATACAGATGAATAACTAAACATTACTTTCATGGATATTTTCTTCATGAATTCTTCCCAGAATTCCCTGAGGACATATGAAAATACCATGCTACTTATATTTCTGTGAACTTTCTATCACAGGCTGAGAATTGAATGGAATAATGTCTGGAAACCTTTCATATATTTATTCTTTTTTATATTAAATCTATAGCTACTTGTGAAAATGCTTTGATATTTTCCTTTGATATAAATTTTGTATAAATGTTAGGTAACATTATTATACTTTCCAATTTGGAGACTATTGTTGATAGTATATGCAGAGAATGCTAAATTTGCAGAAGCCACAGTAAGAAAAACAATAAAATGTACAAAAGACAAAATATAATGAGATACATTATGAGGGAATAGCACAGATATGCGTATCTCTTATGAAAGATTATCTCTGTAAGCAGTAAGCATCTTAGTGTGTACTTTTGGAAATTCAAGGTCTGATGCAAATGGGATGGAATAATGCATGTCCTATATTAAAGATTTTGAGCTTTTGCATACATCCACCAGTGACTTACAATCATTCAATATATATGTAGATAATCCCACCTATAAAAATGTCCTAATAGCCCATACCCTGACACTTGCCTGTAGGATTGTTCTAGAAGTATGGAAGGTAAATTTGCCTGAAGTATCTGTGCTGCTGATTGCCAATAGCAGGACTGACTATGTGTGATCTTGTTGTTAGTGAGTTTTTAAATTTAAATTTAAATTTTGAGACAGAGTCTCAGTTTGTCACCCTCGGTAGAGTGCTGTGGCATCACAACTCACAGCAACATCAAACTCTTGGGCTTAAGCGATACTCTTGCCTCAGTTTTCCAAGTAGCTGGGTCTACAGGTGCCTGTCACAACATCTGGCTATTTTTAGAGACAGGGTCTGGTTCTGGCTTAAGCTGGTCTTAAATCCCTGAGCTCAGGCAATCCACCTGCCTTAGCCTGCCAGAGTACTGGGATTATAGGGATGAGCCTCTGCACCCAGCCTGGTTGGTAATGTTTAATGATATGCCCTCTGGCAAAGGAACACAGTTTTACCTAAGTGGATATTGTAGGCACCAAATCTGTGAATGAGTCTTTGCTTAATAGTGAGTCTGATATAACCAAAATAAATAGCCAGCATTATCAAAGAACCCTGTGAAAAGTATGTTAGTATATTAAAATCCAACATCTTTATTAAGTACCTAGAAGCTACCTTGCTCACTCTCAGCACCAACAATAAGGGTGATTTTAGCTAATGTCAAAGGCATTCCTCTCATTAAAATCTGCCTAATCACTACATTATGATTGTCCCCCAAAAAATAAAACTTAAAATTGAAGGGATAAAATATCTATTTCCACCTTGCCTAATTATCTGGGGTGTAAATATATCTGATTTTATAATTTAGGAAACAAAATCTCCAAATGATTATCTGCAGCAAATTTCTTTTTATAATGGTGAAGGAAAAGTTTTCTGAATCTAGTAAAAAATTGTTTTTTAATATCTGTATTCAAAGTGTTGGAAAATCATTTATGCAGAGTTCACACATAGTCCTAAGCATTTTGTTGCTGTATCTCAATCAGAAACTATGCAATTTTTTTATCTTTAATTTCCATTATAATTCCTCAGTTTTCCTGGTTAAAAAGTTCCTGCATGTAAAGTTTCTTAAGCTCAATTTCTGCACATGACAAGCAGAATACACATTTCAGAAGCTTATAAATTTCCCCAAATACAAGAAAGTTCATTTGGCATGTTGTTTAATTCTACACTTTTCCTTGTGTTGAAACATCATAGAAGATAAATAAAGTTCTTATTACAAAGCATGCATTCCTCTATGGAACCACAGTTGTCTAACTATCAATCACTGTTCAGCAAGAATTTAACAAATCCTTACCACAAGAGCATGATGAACCTGGGCATTACAGGAGGTCCAGCAGTGCTAAACTTACCTCTCTTCTTCAAGAAACTTAATGAGTAGTATGAGAAGTAAAAATTAGTCCATCAGAATATTTTTGACATAATAGAGTTCTCTTATATTTTGGTGAGGTATTTTTGTAGATATTTCCCACCATTTATCTCCTCTCTCAAACTCATCCTTCCTATTTTAATATTTAGCTAGGTGTAAATGCTTATGATTTTTTACCACAACATGAGATGTAATAGAATTAATTAGAGGGGAAAAAATGCTTCCTAGTATTTCTATTTTCAAAAGATTAATATTTGAGAGAATCATTGCTTCTAACTCCCATCCAGATTGGAATAGAGTCTCCAGAACAAGGAGCAGGTGGAAGAGACTGAAGGGAACTGGCAAGGGCATAAATATTGATGCATCTCAGAGAAAAGAGTTCAGCACTCTGAATGAAAAATAGCAAAATAGTCAGAAGGCATGTGGAATCAGGAAGCAAGAAACCTATGCCTCACTTTACAGAATATGACTCATAGAGATGGCAGGACAATTTCCCAGATAACAACATGGACAGAAGAGCAAGCACATATCACATATAGGCAGGCATGGTCTTAAACAGACCACTGGGATTTCCTCTCCTTCACAGTACAGGAGCACAGATGGTAGCCACACACCCAAGTACGACATGGAGACAGCAGAGGGAGTAATTGACCTGGAACAGCCATATTGAAAAGGCCAAAGGATCCTAATTGGGTAATTGACCAAGGACTTAAGGACATGGTGAATATCTCAGTGGACTCAAGTTTTGACATAGGAGACTTAGTATCTGATGACCCAACATCCAACTAAAGTTTCTCCCATAGCTTTGTCATTAAGTCCCTTGGAACTTGGATAAGATTGTGGGGAAAGAGACAGCATAAACCCTCGCTGGGATTGCCTGTTGATCATTCAGTGAGATGGGAGTGGTCAAAAGAGAAATTCACTAATTATAAGAGGTTTACCTTTTCTATATCTGAAATTGTGGATTGATAGTCATAACCAGCACTCTTTCCTGTAAACTGATAGCTACTAACATTGTACCAGAGTTCAACACAAGCTATTGTTTGAGAGGAATCTGAGAGATTTCAGAAAGGTAAGTAAATCAGAATTGGCCATTGGAGGACAGGTAAAGTTTAGAAAATAACATGTAAAATTTAGAAAAACAGGTTGTCCTGGAAAAGAAGTGAACAGAGAGAGCAAAAGATGAACAGAAAGAGCAAAGGATAGAGGAGAAAATGGAGTCGGCATTACATGCCCCAGATTAAAGAGAGGAAACTGCTAGGAATAGAACACATTTAATATAGAACAAAATGAAGTAATTTGATGAGGAATAGTAAGTTCACATGAGCTTGAACAACACTGAATTTTTCATGGCTGTTACAAGGTCAGCAATGAGAAACAGCTTATAATAAGAATCTCTTAAATATGGTAATTTCCAACATTTATAAGCAGACCCAAAGAAATGGTTTTCTGAGACTAAGTGGCACGTTGGATCATTGTTCTCACTCTCCCAAGTGTCTGTGTGGCTAGAGGCACAGATAATAAACTGCAGAGCATAACAGTATAATAGGCAAGGAGGGAGACTTTGGAGAAGGGTCTTTCATCACTAGCATTGTAAGAGAATGGCATTTACATGAAATTGATTTTTAGTGGTGAAATTATGCTTGTGATGTTCTATTGTAAATATTGACAGCATTAAAAGGAACGTCTAAAAAGATGGGCACTAAAATGTCACCAGAAAAGGAAAACCAGTATTTATACTAAATTCTTCAAATTGCATCCTTTTTTTACATAAGTAGTGATGCTTCATGAAACAAAGCAGATAATTCTTCAGTGCTATGAATTGAAAGAAAATAAATGTGCCTACATTCTCTGTCATGTATAAAGACACCCACTGCCTGTCACCATGATACAGGGAGGTTTTTTTTCCCCTCCCTTCTTTGAGGATTTTCAAATCGGAAAGCTTATATCCTTTCCATATTGACTCAAAGGATGAATAGACAAAGTAAATCACCATAAAAATAAAGGACCTTTAGAAATATTAATGGATTCCTGGTATTGAGTTGAGAGTATCGGATGTTGATGGGACTTTGCCATTTAAGTTTAGAAACATGTTTATCTGTTTAATGAGGAATTAAACTGGCAGCTTGATAGTGATGAGAGGCAAACACAAAATCAGATTTTGCTGCTTCTCTCCAAAGTGGTAAAATGGAGGCTAAAAGGCACAATCTGTGGATCTTCACTCAGCCAAATTTCTGGAAACTTTTAGTTTATCATTTTCTGCCTTGACATCTAGCACTTCCATTATGACTACCATTAGCCTGTGTGCTGTTTAATTCAAGAAAACGAAGGCTCAGCACCCATGGCTCAAACAGCTAAAGCACAAGCCACATACACCTGAATTGGTAGGTTCAAATCCAGCCTGGGCCGGCCAAACAACAATGACAGCTGCAACAAAAAAATAGCCAGGCGTTGTGGTGGGCGCCTGTAGTCCCAGCTACTTGGGAGGCGGAGGCAGGAGAATCGCTTGAGTCCAGGAGTTGGAGTTTGCTGTAAGCTGTGATGGCACAGCACTCTACCCAGGGCAATAGCTTGAGGCTCTATCTAACCCCCCCCCTCAAAAAAAAAAAAAAAGACAATAAAGACTGCAGTCTTTTGAATTCCAATATTTTTAGAATTATATGCAATTCTTTTGAAAGAAGAACCTGAAAATTTTTCCTGGAAAATTTATTTTAGGAATATTACTACTCACATGGTATATTTATTAAGTAATTTAGAGGAAAATATTTTATTGAATTATTAATTATATTACAGACCATTATATTTTTCAGCTTGTGCTAAAATATCCTTGAAATGAATCATAATTCTAGGATTAATAGACTTACAGTTTTCAAAAAAAAAAGAAAGGTTTTCTTTGAGATATGCACATATTACGAATAGTGCTATGCATTGCTACTGAACAATACTTTTCTCCAGTTATTCTGAGGAATGTAATTTAGAATGCTTTGTGCAAAATCTTATTGTAACTCTGAATTTTGACAATGACATTTTACATCGAAAGACAAATTTGTTGAGAAACACCAAATGCAGTAATTCTGAGACTGTTACAGAGAGTTAAATACCTTCTAGTATGATCAATGACAAGTACATGCATAAAAGTAGAATTGGTGTCTCATGAGGTCTATGGATTGAAGTAAGAATCACAATTAGCCCATTTATTTGGGGTCAGTCAAGTAGTAAAGCTACTTGTTTGAGTTGATTATTAATGTCAAGGTAATGGTGGAGCTTATTAAAACAGAATAACTGGCAGAAAATAGGCCCCCTCAAATCCCCTCAGAATGCTTTGGAGCTATAAAAAATTCAGTGTTTATTTTCTAAGTATCTTGTAGGCTGTGGCTTCCTAACAAGAAAATAGTAGTGAATTCAATGAAAAATCAGTCGAGCAAGGAGCTGGCCTCAATGAGACAGTTGTAATGACTTGGCCAAGAGTGAGACCCTGTCTCTACTAAAAATAGAAAAAACTAGCCAGACGTGGTGGCATGTGCCTGCAGTCCCAGCTACTCCAAGGCTGAGCCAAGAGGATGTAATGACTTGGCCTAGTTCTTGTGACAGAACTAGGTTTGGGGCACAACTAACTTCATATTGGGTTTACACTCTTACCATTCCCCAGATTTTCTCAGAAAAGGATATGGTAGTGGTTGTTGGTTGGTTGGCTGAGATATTTACATGTTTGTGTTTCTCATAATTGTAGGGTGGGGGATGTATAAACTATCTGTTTCTCAGGACAAGAGTCTAGAGGAGAGGTCTGGGTGACCTCATAAAAAGAGCCAGAGTTGGAGCCTAAAGTCCACAGCACAAGACCTGACTGAAAGGTTGTTTTAAGGATCAATGAATGTAATGCCAGAGTAGAATAGGAAAAAGTGTACTAGAAGCTCGGTGCTTCTAGCACAATGGTTTATAGCACAATGGTTAGGGTGCCAGCCATATACATCAAGGCTGGCGGGTTTGAATCTGGCCCCGGCCAGCTAAACAACAACAACAACTGCAACAAAAAGTAGCCAGGCATTGTGATAGGTGCCTGTAGTCCCAGCTACTTGGGAGTCTGAGGCAGGAGAATCACTTAAGCACAAGAGTTTGAGGTTGCTGTGAGCTGTGACATAATGCCACTCTACTGAGGACAATACAGTAAGACTGTCACAAAAAAAAAAAAAAAAAAAAAGAAAGAAAGAAAGAAAAGAGTATAGTAGAAAGGGAATAGAGATATGCAGGTTTTAGTTAGAAAATTAAGTCTGAATCACAATGTGTCTTTGGGCAAAGGGCTTATCCCTTAGAGCAGGTGTCCTCAAATTTTTTAAACAGGGGGCCAATTCACTGTCCCTTAGACCGTTGGAGGGCCAGACTATAGTTAAAAAAAAAAAAAAAACCCACTATGAACAAATTCCTATGCACACTGCACATATCTTATTTTGAAGTAAAAAAAAAACGGGAACAAATACAATCACACCACCTCGTGTGGCCCGTGGGCCGCCGTTTGAGGACCCCTGCCTTAGAGTCTGAAGCTGGAAAATAAGGGAGTTGGGCTAAAAATCACTGTGTATTACATAACATCTTTTACATATGTTACAGGAAAAAAATGCGAATTTTAACTTTTCTTCCTCTTTTTCACCAGTTAAACTCTTCAGATATTTTTTATCAACCTTTACCTAATCAAGTTATTGTGCCTCATAAATAGTAAGCTTTAAATAAAAACTTGTCCAAAGAATAAAGTTTTCTTGGACAAATGAATAAATTAAACTTTTATAACATAGGGTATTGGTATCATTTTATAATTAATAATGAAATCAAGAGGAATCAGATTGACTCCTTACACTCACTACTGTTTCTTTGTGACTACATCTTAGAAGTCTGTCTAAATATACACACTAGATAGCCACTTTTCCCCAAATCCATTCAATACTACATTTTCTCTTGTCATCTACTTTGAATGCCACTATGTTCTAGGGTTATAACCCGTTTGTCTCATTGGTAAAGGTCAGTACTTTCTGGACACTGTTCTGCTCCTGAAAGGCAGAAAATTCATCTTCGTAGTTATTCTTTAGCCAAGAGTATCCAACTTTTTGTTAATCTCTGCTGCACAATCAGAAGAGAAGAGTTGTCTTGGGCCACACATTAAATACACAAACAATAAGGAAAGCTGATTAGCAAAACAAAAAAGTCTGTACATACGTTTTGTGACATCTGATACTACAGATAAACGAAAAAGTTGTCGCAAAATCAGCATGTTGCCCACAGGCTCCAGATTGGACCCATGAAAGAGCTTTTTGAGAAGTAGGTAATATGATTGCTAAAGGGTTCACCTGGTATGTTTCCTAAAATTACTAACCTAATAAGACCAAACTGTTGATGTCCAGGTTCTTTGGTCATTTGGTTACTAAATCATACTGCCTAAAAATGTTCTTAATCCACTGTTGTGAAATTATCTTAAAAAGTAATTGAACTAACAAGACTTACCCCCCCGAGCATGAGCTGATCCCTGGTGTGGTGGCTCATGCCTGTAATCCAAACAATCTAGGAAACCAATGTGGTTGGATTGTTTAAGCTCAGGAGTTCTCCAGACCAGCCTGAACAAGAGTGAGACCCAGTCTCTACTAAAAAAAAGAAAAAACTAGCCAGACATGGTGGCATATGTTTGTAGTCCCAGCTACTCCAAGGCTGAGGCAAGAGGATGGCCAGAGTCCAAGAGATTGAGGTTGCTGTGAGCTATAATGATGCCACAGCACTATACCCAGGGCAACAAACTCTGTTCCCCCCCCCAAAAAAAAAGAAGAAAAAGACTCACCCCAAAATGTGTGGGGTCAGCATACCTCCATCTATCTCATTCTCTAAACCCAGCTCCAGGGTCCCCTTCTTGAACTTGACAAGACCTTTTTCCTGTAGAATGTCTTTAAGAGAGAAAAATAGCTATCTGAATAGGAAAAATATTTCAAAATCCAATGTCCTATGTTGGTAGGATCCTAGAGAAATCAGGACAGCGTAGCAGCTAGGAAACCAGAAAGCTAGATACCAAAACTTGACATGGGAGCTCTGAGGAAAAAGCAGAGGAATTCTGAAGACAATCTATTCCCATTTTATATTTTTCCAAGGACTAGCTCAACTCTAAATTTGAATTTGCTTTTTACTACTGGATAGAACTACAAGGCAACGCCATGTGGGAGGAGAGACAAAATTTATATACAAATGGATAAGGGTTAGGGTGGAGGAGACAAGATAGCGGACTGAAGCCAGCTTTCCACAGAGGCTCGCGTCCAGAAGGAGAGTTAAAAGATGGAAATTTAGTAAGTAACCTGGAGGATTCGAGCTGTACCAAGAGAGAAGGTTGAAGAACACACATCAACACCACTGAGGCGAGCTGAGACCACAAGGACGCAAACAAAAGCAAAACAGCTCACTTCTAAATATTCTGAAGCCACACCCCCATCTCCCTGGGCAACCAGAGGAGGCCACCCGTGAGTAAAGGATTTGCTTTGCTTTGTTTTGTGACACTGCTCACAAACCCAGAAAGCATCCGAATACACACCTCCAGCAGCAAAGACATTTGAACTCAGAACAGTCTGTCTTCTGCAGGTGATTTTAGCAGAAACAGAGATAGAATTCCACAAAATTGTCCTGTCCTGTTCTGTTCTGTTAGCAACATCAATCAGCGGTGGGACTAAATCTGAGTGAACACCCCCATACACACACCTTCATCAAGCGCCCAAGAATGTCAGGTCTCACCTCTTCCTGCTAGATAGCGGCAGACTGCAGAGGCCTGGCAGATTTCCTTGCAATTCAGGCAGGTGCAAGCCTCTGGAGTATCTGTTCATTACAGGCAACTGGGTCAGCCATCTGCAGAGATACCAGTGACTGGGTCCGACGGAGTGGCAAAGAGGGGAACAGACTGATCTATTTGCTGGGTGGCTTCTCCTGACTCCATGCAGCACTGGAGTAAGCCATAGCAGAGTTGTCATCAGCCCCCTGGGATCCAGTTCCCAGAGACCTCTTGAACTCTCCCACCCGAGACAGGTGCCGATTGAGACAATTGATTTAGACCTTCTGAACTGAACCAACAAACTGAAGACTTTTCAGGTGGTGCCCTGGGGGTGCAGTTATAGGAAGGTTTGATTTTCCTTTTCTAATTGGTGCCAGAGGGGGG
>CAUYPK010106695.1:0-10692 GCA_963574355.1 Loris lydekkerianus
AGAACCTCTGGGATACTGCAAAGGCAGTCCTAAGAGGAAAATTAATAGCACTGCAAGCCTTCCTCAAAAAAACAAAAAGAGAGGAAGTTAATAACTTAATGGGACATCTCAAGCAACTGGAGAAGGAAGAACAATCCAACCCCTAACCCAGTAGAAGAAAAGAAATAACCAAAATCAGAGCAGAATTAAATGAAATTGAAAATAAAAGAATTATACAACAGATAAATAAATCCAAAGTTGGTTTTTTGAAAAGATCAATAAAATAGATAAACTTTTGGCCAACCTAACCAGGAAAAAAAGAGTAAAATCTCTAATTTCATCAATAAATAAATGGTAACGATGAAATAACAATAGACCCCTCAGAAATTCAAAAAACCCTCAACGAATACTACAGAAACTCTACTCTCACAAATACGAAAATCTGAAAGAAATAGACCAATACCTGGAAGTACAACACCTACCAAGACTTAGCCAGAACGAAGTGGAAATGTTCAACAGGTCTATATCATATTCTGTAATAGCATCAACTATACAAAATCTCCCTAAAAAGAAAAGCCCAGGACCAGATGGCTTTACGTCAGAATTCTACCAAACCTTTAAAGAAGAAATAGTACCTATACTACTGAACCTCTTCCAAAATATAAAAAAAGAAGGAATATTACCTAACACATTCTACGAAGTAAACATCACCCTGATCCCCAAACCAGGGAAAGGCCCAACAAGAAAAGAAAATTATAGACCAATATCATTAATGAATATAGATGCTAAATACTCAATAAGATCCTAACAAACAGACCCCAGCAACACATCAAACAAATTATACATCGTGATCATTTTATTTAATGAAAAATATTTAAGCAAATATGCTTATAGACAAGATTGGAGAAAACTAATCTTATATATTTTTGAAAAGGCCAGGAGTCCATGTCCAGAGTAAGGAAGAGAAAGTAAAAGAAGAGGGACAGTCTTCAAATCATGCAGCTGAGAGTTTGGGTTCATTTCCTGGATCTACACTACAAAGGGAGTCTAGGTACTTGGGACAGACAGCAGAGCCAGCTGATTGAAATAGGCTCTCCTTGGCTCCCAGTCCAGAGAAATGAGCTACAGTCTGATGTTCCAGCTGAATCTCCTGGGTGGCCTCAAAAGGTAGAATCAGAGCAATTCTTCATCCAGTTTGGAGGTCGCACATGTGCAAGGGATGAGAGTGTTTGGAGTATCCACAGCAAACACTATACTCCTATGTTTTTCTGTTGCTCCCAAGGAATTTAAAGGGCCTGGCTTCTCATTAAAATGGTGCATGTAAAGTGAATATTAGAAATAATGAAACTATTGCTATTCTCGTTGAAAATGGAAGTGCTTCTCCTTCCAACTCATCTTTTGAAATGAACGTCTATTGAATGCCTGCTGCATATACCAGCCACTAGTATTATTTTCTCATGTAATACTTCTTTCAACCACAAGGTAGATAATAATATCCTCATATCATAGGGGAGAAAACTAGAGTTCAAGCACCATGTGTCTTTCCACTCAAGGCCATACAGCTTGAAAGAGAGAAAGCTAAGGGTCTGATCTAACTCATCCTGGGCTAAGTGCAGGCACAGCTTTTTATGCCTGTTCCCATTACATTCACCCCCGTCACTGAGCCTCCATGATGCTCCCCCTGCCTTATTTTTGGCTCTTACTTTTGCTCACTTTCTAGTCAGATCAGAACATTATTTATATTGTGGTTTCCCTGATTGCCTATGAAAGAAGTTTAGGAAAACCATGGAGACAATTAAAAACCCAAGTCAAGACACCAGTAATGTTTTGGGGAATCCATATAAATAATGATTTTCCTGTGACATATTGAGAAAGAAATGCCTGATCACTTGAAGCTGTTCATCTAAAACATGTTTGCACATGTATCATGGAATGGATATATAATTATTTTGATCTAAATTGATGATTTTATAAAGAACTTAGACAGTGTTACATACTGTCTTTTGATAGAAAAAAAAAGCCCTATAATTGAATGTGCATTGGGAGTTAAGTGAAAGGCATTATTGTTTTATAAAGATAAGCCAAGAATTACATCATGCTGTCTGTTTCTACATATGAATGCAATTTTATGTGAAGCTATTTGGGGACCATGGCCCATCTGCTTCTGAAGGTTTTCTACTAAGTTGCCACAGTAATTATGGGGAAACCAGAATCATTTTAATGCAGACATTGATAAATTTACAAGCTTTATAATTTTGCCTGAAAATTTATAGCAATTCTTTTATGTTTTATGAGAAGCAATGTTTTTAAGACTTTTCATGATCATCACAGGAAATGCTTCAGCAGAAATCACACAATAAACTAGTATCCAGTATGATTCTGTAAATCATCTGTTATTTTCTTCCAGTTCACTTAGAAAAGGCATGCAGTATATACCAATGTAACATTTCCTAATTACTTTCACATTTTTCTTCCTGCTTTCTCTTCTACCTTCTATTGAAAAGATGGTGATAGTTTATTACCCTCCTTTAAGAGCCGAGGAGACAGAGGCACAGACAAGTTAAGCAACTTACCTAAGGTCACATAATGATTTGATGGCAGAGAAAAAGGTGCCCAGGTGTTTCTGGTTGTCTAGCCTTTATATCATTCCCAAAAATGGACTCTATGAAATACTAGTGTCTGATAAATGCGACCAGGCATTCTAGTGAAATACGGGTTCCAAGGTCACCAATAATATAATTTCACCATTGCCTTTAGACGTTTACAACAGTCATGAGATATTAAAAGGTCACTAAAGTCCCACAATTAAAAAGAAAATGTTTAACCCAGAGTTTTCTCAGCCTATTTGTTCATGAACATCTTGAAAACCCACTAGTATTCCATGGCACACAGTTTAGAAAATGCTGCAACAAGGCACACATGTTAAGTTTTTCTTGGTCTCAGGACCGGAGATAATTCAAGCACATTGACTATGCCTTACGTGTTTTGTTCTTTACAAAGTCTAGAAAATGCTACCACTAAAAGGAAGAGCTTAATAAACATTTACTGACTGAGTTATAAAATCTCTCATAGGAGTATTTATAAGTAGAAGCAAAAACATATGGCTGTCAGTTTCTTGAAACCATAAACCAGAACCAATTTACTGAAAACAAAAAGAGAAAGCTATAAGTTCTCTACAAGCTGGAGATGTATGTTTAACATGTTGCAGTTGGTAACAAACACTGGAAAAGAATGCAGTAATGGGGATAAATTAGATAAATTAATAAAAATGCATTTAATATGTGTTGAGTACCTACTAGGTACAAAAATGCTTTCTCATTTAGTCTACTTTCACCTATGATATAGGTAAGTGTCAGTCAACCATCAAGTCACTTAACAAATATATATTAAGTATCTGAAACAAGTTTATTGACTTGTCCTTCAAGGTTTGGTTTAAAAGCCAAGTACATATTAGTAATTAATAATTAGTGAACAAATGAATACATACACAAGCACCTGCTCTTACTGGCTTATATGTTAGCATTCTACTAGATGATATATCTCAGATGCAAAAGCTGCTCAACTCAAGGTTCTCTTCACTGGACCTCTGCCTTGGTGAGTTTAAAGACCATGGTTCTTGTACTCATTTGTTAGCAACTATCTATGGGGACTTGGTTATATCCTATAAGTTCTATGGATGTTATTTTTGTTGTTGATGATGGTTGTGATGGTTTTAAATATAGCAATGGATGAATTAATTCACGGAGTAAGCTTTCAAGTATGGGTTACTGTCTTGTGGCTACCCTAATTACTTTTTGCCCCTTTTATTGGTCAATGCCCAACCACCCTAGTTGTTAAATATTTTAACTCTCACCCTAAGTAAAGGGAAACAGTACTGGAAGAAAGTAGACTTGAGATTTCTAAAGTCCAAAAATTGTATGACACAAGAGCCAAGACCTTGTATATTCTCATTGCATTGATTCCATATGGAATTTATGAAGATGCCATTCCACCAGCCAGACAGATATGAATAACAGTTTGAACAAAATTATAGCCTTGGGATCCCAGTCATGCAGTTTAAAAGCAACCCAAATACCCGTAAGTGCCACTCTGCCATACAGAATACTTTTCCTTCAAACCCAAGTCATCTCGAGAAGGTAGCAGCGTTTGGCACAATAGCAGAGTTAACATGAACTCAGATAATGTAAGCTTTTACATTTAAAGATCAATGTCAGGCTAAATATTATACTCAGCTCATTTGGGGCTCAAAATGAAGTGATGGTTTGGCTCTGAGATTTGAAAAATAAATCCCCTAAATTCAACAATGCTTTAAGATGTCACAGTCATATTGTTTCAGTTACCTAGTCAATAAATATAACTAGATGTTCTGGGACCAAAGAATCAAAACCTTTTGTTACTGTTCCCAGAATAGAGAACAGTACTCACAGGTGTGCTATGTCAGTTAGGACTCTTTCAACTAAATTGAAGCCCCATGTTCCCATTGGCCATTCATCATGGCTCATTCACAGAGTTAACTAGTGCAGATTTCACAGCTGTTGTGAAGTAACGCTTGATTTCTGCCAAGATCTCAGGAAGACTGAATTAGTGTGAGTCATGATTTCCCCAGAACTGGTAGAACTCCTTCTTATACAACCAGGCTCAGATATCTCCATGCAGGTTTTCTGCCAGGAAAAGTACAGGTAAACTTTGATGCTGGAAAATTACTTACAGTTTGATTTGGCACAAGCTGACTCAGCTTCTTCCATCGCTTTACCATACAATTTTTAATAATTTGTCATTGGAGGCAAAATGATCATCTGCCTTTTTAACACGCACATACAACTAACCTATTGTTATTACTCCTGAGAGTCTAGCCAGCAAGTCTTATGACTTCAATTAGGACATTCCCTTCCTTTTAAGAGAAAGTGGAACTTGAATGTCTTGCGTGGGCCTTCTTCGCCTGGCTTTTCCTAACTTGCGTCAAAACCTTTGCAAGGACAAGGTTTATTTCTTTTCATTTCTGAGGTCTAGTTCTGTAAGTGGTAACAGGGAAGGAATCTTTGCCTGTCTTTCCACTCACATGTTATTCGGTTGTTTTCATTGTTTATCTAAATGTTGGTTCATCCTATAGGCATCAGTTTGATTCTTTGAGAAACCTTTCCCAATTTAAGGCAAACTTCAGTGGCCTTTTCAACCTCTCCAGCAGTTAAGAGTTTTAAAGACAAGGCCATAAAGTAACGCTTTGTAATATGATTTCTTGTTTTATGTTATTTTTGTGTCATATTTTTTATTTCCTCTCAAGTCTAAAGTGATGTCTAAAGCATGAACTCTGGAGTGAGAATTTCTGCAGTCAAAGCACAATGCCTTTCACTTGCTAGTTCTATGATCTTGGGTAAGTTCCTAAACTTTTCTATGCCTCAAATGCCTTATATATTTTATAATATAAATTAAAATATAGATCTGATATATATGCCTTACCCTTATAAAATATATACCTTATATGTACCATATAATAGGAGATAAAGCATATAGATATGGATATACGATATGTATATGCCTTATCTTCTATTACATGTTATAATATCTATTGTTATAGTAATAATAATAGAATCTATCACATAATTTTATTATAATGATTAAATGAGGTAACATCAAAAGCTCTCAAAACAGTGTCTGAGGTGGTAACTACTCATTTATAATTACTGAAATCATTGCCAGCTTCTAGAAATCAAGAGCCATATTTCACGAATCACCCACCAACTTCATATTCAAGGCAGTGGCAGAGTTGAAATTCAAAATTCGGCTTACATTAAGTCGAAGTAAAACATGTCTATATGAGAAGATACAGTATATGTTCAAAGAAGCAAAAACTTCACTGAAAAACATTTCATAATAATTGAGTTTGACATTGTAGCCAATCACATATGGCTGGTTTATAATTAGTGCTAGGGTTCCAAAATTTTATATTATTTTATGCAATGTTATTTGGGCATTATTTCCTCAAAAGTTTCCCTAATACTTCAACGTGTTAGTCTTGGGGGTGTGTTTGATTTTAATAGAAAAATAGTTTTTTTCTTCAACTCTGACTACTAAAACTTTTCCTAAGATACTAAGATAGAGGGAGAGAACTTGCCTCTGTACTTCTCCTAGAGCTGCTCCAGCTTCTTTCCTTCTGAGAAACAACTGTATGATTATCCCAAGAGTCATGGATAATAATGATGAGAGTGAAGCAATCTCACAAACACACTGTGACACCAATGTGGAAAATGATTCAGTTTGCCCCAATCAATGTTTGTACTGACAATGTTAGGAACCCGCAACTATGAACTTCAAGCCTAAGTGCTAAACTGTTAAATTATTGTCTCCCAAAGCATTAAAATATCCCTAGATGATTTTGGAGCATTGTACATAGGTATTTCATTTAAAACTTTTGAGTCTTAATATGCCTGTGGGAGTGTGTGTATGTGTTTGAGGTTATGTGAGCATAACACTGTTCATACCCACTTTATTTCCAGAGTATCCTGTCCATCCATTTTTAATTGAGAAATAGTCAATTTTATCATCTTTATCCATCTGTTTTTAGTCCCTCCCCATGGTTACAGGTTAAAGTAAAATCCATGACACCTTAGATCTCTCTTCTCAACCTAGTCACAGGACATATGTTCAGAATGAGAAAAGAAATAACAAATTACAAACTGTAAAAAGCTGGTGGCCTCATGGCAGTGAGGAAGCCTGGGAAGCCTGGGAAGATGACCACTGTCAGTGGCTTGTACAGATACAGTTGTTCCTTTAATGTCCTAGCACTGATAGAGCAGTCCTCCTCTTACCCTGCATCTCATTCCTGTCCATATTTTGATGCTCTAATGACCCCAGGTTTCTACTCAGTCTAAGCTACATAAATGTTATTTCAAGGAAATGTTCTTGTCTCACCAAATATGTGTTTGAAAGCAGGGACCACGTCAGTGTGTAGAAGCCCAGAGATGTTTTGCAGCAGGGAAACAAGCCCTAGGGTAGCTCAGCACTCTGGGAAGGAGATGTGACCGGTGGCTCCTTAGCAGGTGTTGGACCTTGAACATTTGTGTGTGAGTCGAGCCCGTGAGAAAAGAGAGCACGTGGCGATCCTTAAGCAAGTAGCCCTTGTACGTCATTCTGGGCACTCCCCGTACCTGTTATCCTCTCAATAAATAGCCATTGTGGAGGTTGCTCGAGGGTCCCTCTCCGGTCCCTCCCATGAGCCTCACCTCTGGCAAGCTTGTACTTTCAATCCGCGTACTGGCTGTTTTCCTGCCAGAGGCGCTAACAACACAGTGACGCCAACACCAGTGACATTTCTGCATATCATAAGGCACATATCACAGTCCTCAAAATATCGTGGCTTTCAATGAAGTCTTCCGGTTTGATCAGATAATGATTAAATATTTCTTTGATCATGGAAGAGCATTTGAGGCCTCAGAATTAGCACTTTGAGTTCCAGCTCTTACTGGCCATGTTAGAGAACCAAATGTGCATTTCTCATGAGGCTGAATCTCACGTTTTTATTGGAAAGAAGGGATCTTCCTGTCATGGTAATGATAGTTTTATATTGCACTTTAATGCAGAAAATTTAGTGTAATGAAAACAGCATGGAGTCAAAAGTGCTGTTTTCAAGTCCCTGAACAGTCATCTACCAGCTATGTGATTTCAATTTTGCTACTGACTCATTTATTCTGTTTCCTTATAAACAGGGGAATAATCATAATGCCAACCTCATGGGGTTATTATGACCTTAGGGAAATAATGCGAAATGTTAACATTTTTTTCCTTTCAATTCCTTCCATGAAATGATGATCTTTCGTATTGAAATTTAAATTGTTACTACTTTCAGGATTAATTCACACTAAAAATGTTGTAAGTTTAGAATTAAGCCTTTTAGCTACTTGTACTTTCAACCCTCCAAGTAAACCATGGAAATTTCAAAACTAACAAGGGAGTTGTGCAATGATTCAGATGACCGAGAAAGATTAAAATTCTTTTTAAAAAATGAAACTAATATGTGATCCTGTTTCCATTCATTCTTTGAAGGAGGAGGTCTGTTGCTTGAGTTTGGGAATGATGATGTGGCTTATTTTCATTTAGCTCTAGGCTTCAGGACTTTCCCAAGAAAGTTTATCAAAAACTGTATATAAGTTGAACAGTAGAAATAAATGGGAGAAGGAAGGAAGAGAGGAAAGAAGGGAGAGTGGGAGGGAGGGAGGGAGGGAGGAAAAAAGGAAGGAAGGAAGGAAGGAAGAAAGGAAGGGGAGGGAGGGAGGGAGGAAGGAAGGAAGGAAGGAAGGAAGGAAGGAAGGAAGGAAGGAAGGAAGGAGAGGGAGGGAGGACCAAAGGGAACCAGGTATAAGTGATGAGGCTTGATTTATGTAACTTTTAAGTTTTATAATGATAATCAAACAATTGATTTGGTCAACATACATAAAGACTTATTAATCTCTGTTTAAAAAAGCCTTAGTCTACCCTGAAAGGACCTGTACTTTCTGAAGAATGTTCTTCTGCAATATGACCTTGTTGTTCTATGAAAGGCCAAAGTCTCTTTCTCATACCTCCATAAGTCTGGCCAACCCTATGACGGCTTTGACCAAGAGCAATAGGATATGGCAGAATTGATGCTGTCTATGCCAGTTTCTTTAAAAGCTCTTAATATCTGTTAGCTTCTGCTTTCTGCCTCTTGGATGCAGCAGCCATGTAAGTAGCTCACCATCCTCAGACTCTCAGTATGGGGGTCTGAGGTAGATGAATAACAGAACCATCTTGGGCTTGGAGTCCACAGCTCAGTGAGTAGGCAGCCAGCTGCATACACTGAGGCTGGCGGGTTCGAGCCTAGCCCAGGCCTGCTAAATAACAATGACAATTCCAACCAAAAAATAGCCGGGCATCATGACAGGCACCTGTAGTCCCAGCTACCTGGGAGGCTCAGGCAAGAGAATCACTTAAGAGTCTATTTATTTCTCTATTGCCTTATTCTTATTTCTCATTTTTTTCCTTGGGCTATAATTTTACTTCCCCCAGCCTACACATCGTGGGTTTGATCTGGGGCAGAGAAAGTTGAGTGAAGATTCCCCACTGAGACCAGGTGCTGAGTGTGTCTCTCAAAAAGATTCTTCCTAAGCTTATTATTCAACTAAGATGGTTACATTTTTCCATTACATACGACTGTTAAAATTAATTCTGACTAATCTTGAACTTTCGATTTGTGTGTCTGTGTGTGTGTGTGGTACAAGTTTTATCACCAATTTGACTGTTGCTACAAGTACTTGATATTATTAGCCCCGTAAAGGCTTTTTTAGAGATCTTTGTTCTGAGTGTCTTCATTTTTTGTCCATAAGATAGAGGTTTCTTCTGTAACTGCTTCTTCTGAGCCAGTTCTATTTAGTTCAGTTGAATCTAAATGCATTTGTCAATCATTTCACTGAAATTACAATTTTTCTTTCTTATCAACCACTAAGCCATGCAATTGATGCCACAAGCACTGTTTTCATGGCTATAAACTCTTTTGAAAGATAATTGTCTTGACTGTTTAAAATTCTATGTTAAGAACACAACATAGTTTTGACAAATTTTGTGTATATCACAAAGCATATGATAAAGTTCTACAGTACTTCTTTGTTAACTAACTTAACACACCTTTTTAGATTAGATAAAATGTCAATTAAAAGTATCTGATAATTCACATGTATCAAATATCACATGGGTTCTATGAGTACTTGGCATGTGTAATTCAGCAAAGACACTGTCAATTGTGTTTCTTGAAAATGAAACAAGGGTACCTAGCATAATTAAAAATAAAAAGTAAGTCTGCATAGCACCAATTCAAATGTTAGAGATTTTTGTTTTGCTTTGCTTTACTGATAGGAGATTGTTCATATGATTTGCTGTTTTTTATTAAATTGACTGTCAATTTGAAGTTGTTTAGTATTAGCAATATGCCTTAATTTGAATCCTATGTATGTGATAAGTATAAATATTAACACTCAATGCTCTCAAAAGTTCCCACTAAAAGAGTGAAAAATGAAAGAAAAAAATTTCTCTACCCTGAAACAATTAGAACATTTTGCACATAACTACCAACTGGCTTCAAGATGTGGAATAGATGTCATTCCCTCTACAAAGCTATAAATGTTAGAAAGTCAAAATGAAAACATCAATATGAAATATTGGAAACTGACAAGATAGTTCTAAAATAGAAGTAGAGGAGGAAAATGAGAAAAATAAGCTACACATTTTTCAAATGGAAGTTAGCAATATTAAAATATGTTATTAAGTATAAAAAGTAAAGCAGTATGGAAATGGTAAATTAAAAGAAAAGTTAATTAATTGCAAAGGTGCTTAAAAGTTTTATATAAGAGACAGAGTATTCAATAAATAGCATAGGGAAACATCTTTAGCCATCTGGAGAAGAGGGTAAGATATATTTCAATCTCATGATTTGTACTAAAATAAAATACAGAAAGAAAAAGTTAAATATTAAAAAGAAGCAATAGAGGTGACACAATATTACTAAAAATGTGTTTATTCTAGTGGTAAGACATTACTTTCTAAGTGTTCTATATCTAAAAATAGGGGCAGAAATGATAAAGAAGAATATTAATGTATTTAATATAAAAATGTATAAAATGTAAGTCTCTAAAAGTAACTTGTAAGAGTTAAAGGCATGATCTTCAAAATTGTCGAAGGTCATAAAGACAGAGAATAAATGAGGAA